>RJJA01000577.1:0-25259 GCA_003724045.1 Lepidurus arcticus | reverse complement strand
CGCTAGGCCTCCGGCCAACTGTCCGCCAATGTTATAAGGATAGGAAAATGTGAAATTTGGCGGAAAGGGGCGGGGCTAAGTAGTTTGGTCTCTTCTATAACATATATTTTTTCATTTTGAAACCTTACTCCCCCTTTAACTAACTCTCCTTTTCCATCCTCTGGCGCCATCTATCATCGGTCACTACATTACAACGTGCTGATACGTTCTAACCGTTTTGTGATACAATTTGCCCACTTCTGAGAATCTCATGAAGGGAGCACGAAGGAACTGCTCGTTTGCTTTGCGCTCGCAAAAATTCCAAACGAGCACTCGCACTCATCGCTCGCGAAATTTTGATCGCGCTCGCGACAGCTCTGGTTTTAACAATACATTTTGGCAACAGGCTTATGCCTATATACGCCGATTTAAAAAAATTTGTCAATACAATAAATATTCTAACTTCTACTTTGATCGTTAGGTCCGCAAAATAAAAAATATGCGTTAAAATATTTTCTAAACAGCTTGGTCATTAAAATAATTTTTACTTAATTAATAATATATAAAGTAATTGTAATTTAATGCATTACTAAAAAAAATACTATTACTTTTTTAAAAAAACGCGTAATTTAATTGTATTACATGTATTATTTTTTAATAAAAATGTACTGTACTGTAATATTACTTTAATTTTCCAAAATTACACAAAATTGATCTTTATAAACTAGCGAGTTATTTATTTGGCATCCTGGTTATAAGTGTCTTCTTTTTTCGAAACACATCTAAATTGAGTAATTTCGTGGATACTTACAAAACTGGACAGATACCAGGCAGTAAACGATGCAGAAACCGAACCGTCCGACCTAATTGGGTGCCTTTTATTCGGTTCGTGGTTCACGGTTCAAAACTTATAACTGTCCAATCGTAAAACTTGAAACATGCTTCGTCTGTTTACAAAGTCTAGTTAGCCAAGCGAAAATGGAAACAGAAAATGAAACCAAGAGCGAAGAATCGCCTTATTTTTATGAAAACGGTGTATGTTTTTATCGTGATCCGGTTTCAGGAAGTAAATACGAGTGGAATGAAAGAAAACAAACTTGGGGTCCTATAACAAATTCCACAAATGGAAGTGAAGCTCAGACAACCGGAAGCGGAACCGCAACTGAAACGACTTCAACAATTGTAGATTCAGCAGCAGAGAATCAGAGTGGCAAAACTGGCATGGAAAACTACGAGTTTGATGGCAAGACTTATCTTTGTAAGCAACCCGATACCGGCGTTCTAATGAAATGGAATTTAAAGAAGAAAGAATGGTTTCCTGCTGATACCAATGCTGGTGAAAGCTCAGACGAAGATAAAGACACTGATCTTCTACAAGAAAATCAACCTATCTCTATAAACCCAAGTAAGGAACCCGAATTCCAAATTTTAACAATAAAATAAATTAAAAACTTTCTGCGTAGATGAAATTGATAAAAACTCTTACGAATGGGACGCCGAAAAACGAGCTTGGATTCCTAAAGTAAGGCCTTATTTCCACATTCCAGTTCTAAAAAATTAAAAATTTGGATCATTTGATACAGTAAGTTTTTGTTATCACCAGATCGATGACGAGTTTTTGGCCCGGTATCAACTAAGCTATGGAATAAGTGCTGATACGGAGCCATCGGAACCCACTAGCATTCCAATTTCAACTGGACCAGCCACTAATCCAGTTCAGAAACCTGAGGAAGAAAAAGAAGTTTCGCATACTAAACGAAAAGCTCAAGCAGGTACGAATATCGTGTAATCTTGTACATCAGATAAGTAGCATCATTAGTATCGTTAATGAGAGTATTCCCTTTTTTCAGGTTGGTTTGATGTTGATGAAGCACATAACACCAAAGTTTATGTTTCTAATCTACCAACTGACATAACCGAAAATGAGTTTGTGGACGTAATGCAGAAATGCGGCTTGGTTATGAAGGAGCTGGACAGTAAAAACTTTAAAATCAAACTGTATAAAGACCATGACGGCAAATTAAAAGGCGACGCCCTTTGCAACTATATTAAGGTAGGTTCAGATTCTCAAGCAACCCGGGATGGAACGTCCAATCGTTGAAGCGTGGCTTCACAAATATAATGCAGCTGTCGAATGCAAAGCTTGTGACCCCATTGCAGTCCTTGCATGGGATCCAAATACGCACAGTGCCAGTTGCGTAACTTGCTGTTGCTCGTAGCGCTAAATCCCTGATGCGTCATTCGTTGACCCGAAGCTCCCCACGTCCATTGCTCAGCTTGCCAGTCAAAAACTCCCCCAATCCAACGTTCCAGCTGAGCTAAACACACATAAAATTCGCAGTTTTACTTAAGAACATATTCATATCCAAACAGAATAAGCGAAAATAGCGAAATAACGAACAAAACCGTCCAACAATACTCCCAGCAAGCGAAATTTTGAAAACAACAAAATTGCCCAATAATGAATAGGAAAAGATTTTACAAAAATTACTCGAACAAAATTAACAAAAACGTCTGTAAGATTCAAACATGTTCGCAAAAACGATATTCGAAACGACCAAATCACTTCCAAACTTGAAAAACTCACATAATTTATAATTTTTCTTATAAAAATACTTTTCTGAAAAGCAATTAGCTTTCTCGTAAAATGCAGATAAAAAAATTATATTATATAAATAAGTTAAGTTATATTTATATTTAATTATTTACAAAAGTATGTCTGTATTTATAATATGGTTTATGTTCATTTATTTTTCTTAGGATACATTGCTTTGTAGAAATGGTATTTACCGAATTCTGGTTTGCTGAGATAGCGTCGAATAGTGTTATCTTCCCAGGCCGTGTTAAGGGAGGCTAGTTGGGCTCCTTTTTCTCTGCAATTAAAGTGCGCATTCTGCCATGTGTCAATATGTGAGCTAAAATAGTAGCATCCGTTGCCCAAGCGAACAAAATCTAACGGACACGCATAGCGAGGAATAGGAAACGAGCGTGGACGCGTTGGGACCACTTTACCGAGTGCGATTTGACTACCTAAAATAACAAAATGTTAAATAAGAAAGTTTTTACAGATAAAAATCGACAAATATTCAGCTCACTTACAACACACGAGTAACAAAATAAGTTTAGAAACACGCCTTGACTCCATGTTGGTAGATTGTATACTGCTGCGAAGCGATGTTTATAGGTTACGAAGTTAAAATTAGCCTTGTAGAGCACAATTCTCTGGTTGGCGGGCGGGGTTGTAGTATAAGAAATCTGCTGTTTTTGTGTATTTTGAAGCCTACTAAGACCTTCCTGTTTTGTAGATAGAGTCAGTGGAACTCGCGTTAACGATTTTGGACGGATATGAAGTTCGAGGGAAGAAGATTTCCGTGGAACGAGCGAAATTTAATATTAAGGGCGCGTATGATCCTTCCAAGAAACCTCGCAAGAAGAGTAAGAAAACCTTGGAGAAATTGAAAAAGAAGCAGGAAATGTACGTTTAATTTAAAAGTCTTAACATGTTGGGTGAAAAGCAACAATTTTTTATATTTAGGTTGTTTGCGTGGAAACCTGACAAGCTTAAAGGGGAACGAGGTAAACACGAACGCGTGGTGGTCATTAGGAACGTTTTTGACCCCGCAGAGTTCGAAAAAAACCCGGCGCTACTGCTCGAGCGACAAACGTTTATGCGACAAGAATGCGCCAAGTATGGTGATCTCAAGAAAATAATCCTCCACGATGTAAGTTTGATTCTAAGTTGTATTTCTCTCTGGAACTCATTTTTAATTTTGTGAATTGTTCACATTTACAGCGCTCACCAGAAGGGATCGTTCAAGCGTTTTACAAAGACCCGGAAGATGCGGATCGATGTATACAGTTTATAACGGGCAGGCTTGTAGATGGTCGAAAGATTAAAGCAGAGCCATATGATGGGGTCACCAATTACAAGTATAGTTAGAAATAATTTTGCACAGTTTTAAATCCAAATTCAATTTTTTAAAAACTAATAATGTGTAAATTTTTCCCCCTTGGTCTCCAGAGCCGAAGAGACAGAGACAGAACGAGAGGAAAGATTAGCCAATTGGTCCAAATTTCTCGACGATGAAGCAAAAGCTCAAGAAAACGCGTAAAAAGTTAACATTTCAGCTTTGAATGTTGCACTACATAATAACAGACGGTGACACCCATCCTCCAAACGCTCTTTCCAACTCGGCAGCAACAGCGAGTGTCAGGTGATCATTGTGCAGAGCGCCCACAACCTAAACATTGATCAGGAAGTCGAGTTTTGGGTTTTCACATAAAAAGAAAAGCTTAAAAAAGAGTAGTTGATTTACCTGGACTCCAATGGGAACGCCCCAGGATCCCAATCCCAGTGGAACTTGAGTTACTGGCAGGCCTAATACGTTGAAAATGGCAGTGTACGCGCAATTGAAGGGACGAAAGAGTGGTTGGTTATGATATGGTGCGGCAGTTGGGTGAGGAACGTAGAGAAATACATTGTTTGCACTTAAAAGCTCCTATTCAAATAAATAATTTCGTTATTTTAACAAATTTACATGCAATTAAGATAGCTAATTAATATAGGACATTATTATTAACACATAAATATTTCCTAAATTTCTAAATAAATGTAAACCTCTAGTTAAGAAATCTTGAGTTTTTCTAAGATGAAAATGGCATTGAATATTTTTTAGATAGGTAGAACTATTATTATTATTATTAGCAACCTAATTTACCTGAAATTCATCTCTAAGTTCGTCACATAAGCGTAACAATGACCTGGCCCGGTCGGATTCAGGGTGAGGAGTTAATTTTTCTCCCAAAACTAAGATTAAGGCAGCGAAGGTATGTTTGGATATTCCAAGTATCCATTTCGCGAATTCTTTGGTAAAATTTGTGTGACCCTAAAATAAACAAATATATAAAAAATTTATCTAAAAAATCATAATAAAAAGAAAAGAGTTATTATAACATTCACACACGTTTCGTTTGGTGAGTTCTTGTGAAAAAGAGTGTACATCAGCAATACCCATTTTGGTTGACCAGATTTCGAAGGAATGTACCAGTTTTTTCAATTGCAACTAAAAGGAAAGAATTGGTATCAGTAAAAGCTTTCAATAATAGCGGTTTAGTAAGTTTTACTTTATGTGCTTTAATACCGTACGCTTGTTCAAAGTGTTGGACAGCTTTACGGATCCCTGTCCGTACGTCTGAATGCACTGAACTAATGAGCGGGAATCCGCCATCATCTTCCATATAATAAATCCCAATCTTGGAAATGTCAACTTTGGTATCTAACGCGAGTTTCTTAAGGTTCTGGCCAGCTAAAACTCGTAAGATTGGCAGTAAATCCGAGCAAAACCGACTCATTGGACCAGTCGTAAGATAGTCATTCAGTTCCTTTTCCGCCTTGGGTTGCTGTCCGTGGTTTGGCACAATCCCTTAAACAGTTTTGAAAAATCTTGGTCAGAAAAATTGACAAATTAGGGCGTGCCACGTGTACTACAGATATGTACAAAAAGCTTCACAGGACTAATTACTGCTCCAAGCATACCATAACTAATTTGGTTTGCAATGTTTAAGTTTTACCTGTAGTTGGCTTATGCCCGAAAATTCCATTGAAAAACGCTGGCATGCGAATGGACCCACCTATGTCCGATCCGATACCGACAGCTGAGCCTGCAGCAGATAAGAGACAGCCCTATGTAAAAACATCCACAGGAAATGAGCTCAAAATAAGTTTCAGAATAAGCAGAAAATTTGCCTCTCCTCCAGAAGAGCCTCCGACGATTCTTCGCGTATCATAGGCATTCTTTGTTCTTCCGTACACGTTATTAGTGGTTTCCCACCACATGCATAATTCGGATACATTAGTAACTGCAATGGGAATGGCGCCTGCTTTTCGCATAAGCTCAACACAGTCAGCATCTTCGGTTGCGATGACATCTTTAGACGCATATAACCCCGCTGTGTGATGAAGGCCTGAAGAAGATCAAAATTTAGTTACAAGTTAAGGAATATTGAAGTTTTCTTTGCGAAATAACTTCCTTCGTTTTCATAAGTTTTATCGAACCTTTAACTTGGAAACAATCTTTGATGGTGAAAGGAACTCCCAGAAATGGTAGGGATTCTTCCAACTCTTTAGAATCGCCTTGGCGAACTAGATAATCTGCATTACGAGCTTCAATTAAGGCTTCTTCAAATCGAGTATCCGTAACGCAGTTGAGAATTGGATTAATCTCTCGAATTCGCTTAATAAACGCGTTCACTACTTCTTCGCTTGAAACCTGTCGAAAAAGACTTTATTTAATACGGACGAATTCTATTATAGTAGCCTTAGCCATTCTAAAGTATTATTCGCAAATACTTCGGAAATCCAGAAAATATTGTCGAGCGTAAATCGCGTTGGTTCGTCCATTTTTATTTTTTGTGTAAGTTATTTGGTTAAGTTTAGTAAGTTCTACTATTTTAGATCTTATCGTAAATTGTTTGCTGATCGTACAAACTTACTTATTCGCCTATGTTACTGCAAAAGAGGAATTGGACCATGAAAATTTAAATCAACTAAGTTAAAAGAATTAAAGAAATAAATTGACTTCTTAACTTTAAGCTATAAAATTATGGTAGAGAGCAAAGAAGACAATGTAAAAGATTAAAACTCACCTTCTTGGTACGAATTTTGCGAGCTAAGCTACACGCACTTTCGTTTAAAAGAACGTCAGTAATAGAGGGCAAAGTCTCTACGGGTGTTTTTGAATAAAGTAGACGAAAGAGGCCTTCTATACACAAATCCAAAACACGAAAAACGATTCGCAAAAAGACCCACACAAACTTCATAATTGACTTAGGCAGGAAATAATTATTCTCCATATTTAAAAAAGGCTGGGAAAGAAAAAATCACGATCAAGTGTTAAATCTGACCTGCTCGCTGTTTATCCACCCACTGTTTAGGTCAAAGAAAACATTGTTGCTTATATCAGTAACTTATTTTACAGCTTTTTCCGACACTAGCGCAGGCTACTGGCTCAGGTGCAAAGCCTGTTCAAAGTTAGGAAAACGTTCGATAACCAAAAAAGGCATAATTAAGACCATTCGGACCATTTATGTCATTTATATATAACGGTTTGATATGCTTAAGCTTTTATTCGTAGAAATACATGATTTAAAAGGTTCACTTCGAATCATCGGGACAGCGGATCAAAATCAGAAAAACGCAACAGCAAAATCAATTCTTCTTCTAAAACTACTTAATAAAAACGTCGTCTGCAAACAATTAAGACCACTTTTTCAATTCCGTGCCCTCAGGTGGTTTAACTTCCACCATCTTCTTCGAAACTTCTTTCCAATCTGTGCTCAGAACAGTCCCACCAGATTCGACCTAAAGTACAGAAAACAAATTGACGTGAAATAACAAAATTGACTGATCTACTAAGAAATAAAAACTTACAAATGACTTATTCATGGCTTTCCTGACTTCGTCAGAGCTGTCAGCATAAATCTTCTGAAACAGCCTATTCAACGCAGCTTCTCCATCGGGCTTTTCTTTCTCTTCCTCTTTCTCTATATCCGCTTCTATCTTACCCCAATCCTTCTTATGAGATGAAGAACTTGGGTAGACAGGAGTAGTGGAAGAAGCTACAATTTCATTATAAAATATAAACCAGTTTCGTAGGTACAGTTAATTTACCTTGAGGAAGGTTTGCCTTGCCTTCAAAGGCCTGCCAATGGATTCCCTCGGCTTTTTTCATCTTAATCTCAACTTTCATGGCGCTGATTCGAAACGTTGACTGGGTTGGAACAATGGCATTTGCCAAGTTAATAGTATAGACAAAATCCTCCCCGTTAGAGAGTTTAGCTTTCAGAATCACCTACGATTGACAGGATTAAATTAACGTTTGGCAGATTGAACAAAAATATTACGGTTTTGTCGTAAAATTCAAAATCGTAACCCGAAAGCGGGACGTTCTTGATCAACACCGTTATGACTACATGGCTATCGGTTTGGTACCAATCATGTTTGAGACGAATCTCTTGAGAAACAGGTACTGCCTCAACTTCTGGCTGTGTGTTCCCACTAGAAGAAAAATTAAATAGAAAACTCGTCACAATAACGAAACTAGGTTGGATGGGATTGGGCGAGACTAATTAACGAGAAAGAGAATTTGCAGGTAAGCAGAGGGGTAACTTTGAAAGTTGAAATAAAGTAAAGAAATGGCAATCACGAGTCTTTCTGGTCAGATAAAACTTTGTCATCCATGACGTCGGGCTTCAAATAACTGATAAGAAAAAAGAAACTTCCTACTAAAACATAGAATGGTCCTAGACATTCGAAATATAAACATGGAAGAATAAAACTATGTAAGGATGCACGTGAAGGGATTTTGAGCTTCTTAAAGATTGTAAGCGCCATCGAACGGCCGCCAGATAAAAGAATGTACGTGAAGGGTTCAAATCTTAGAATCTTACAACATCAATTGGGTCTAATTACATTGAAAGAAGATTGAACGGAATTGAGCTGCATTTAAGATATTATGATCGTCGTTTTTTTAACTGAAATTGTCTACTTACTTATTTAAGAAACTGAGTAGAAGCGAGAGGTTTAACCATTTCCTTAGAATTTTATGTTCGAGATGCCAACCGTTATTGCCGATATATTGCCAAAAAATTGTATACAGCCTACAAGTTCTAGTTGTAGTGGGAAAGAATGTGAATCTAATCTTTCTAGTTAACGTTTATCTGGAAAACGACACATCAATAATGTCTAGGACACATCTCCTTGAGAATTACAACAAGACGAAGCTTTACATTTTACATGGTAAGATTGATCTGAACTTCGTTCAGTGTGGCAGCAGATTTCTGGACTTGAGCTTTTTCGGCATCGGTGAGAGTCTGCTTCACAATGTCAGTTACACCAGACTCACCCAAAACACACGGTAGCGACAAAAATACTTCTTGTTCAACTCCGTGGTAACCCTATAATAAGGAACCCAATTAAATAAAACCTTGTCAAGCCATGTTAAAAAAATATACTTACAGTAACAAGGGTGGAAACGGCAAACACATCTCTTGTGTTCATAATGATGGCCCGGGTAAGTGTAGCTACACTTAGACCAATGGCCCACGAGGTGTATCCCTTCAGCTTAATAATTTCATATGCACTAAAAAAATAATAATATTAAACATAAAGAAAATTTATTAATAGTTAATAATTTATTAAGACAATAAATACCTTTGAACAACTCCGACATGCAATTCATTCCAGTTCTCAGTATCGTTCTCGGTACCGGCATTGGGGTTCAAGTCACGAAGTCGGACACCAGCAACGTTGACACCGGACCAGACGGGAACTATGTGGCATTGCATTTGAACATTAATTTCCATTAAATTTGGGTACGTGTATAAGATTATTTTTTCGTTATACCGCTGGAATCTCCGTGTTCACCAACAATCCAGCCATGGCAAGACGTGGGGGCGATCTTGAGACGTTCGGACATCAAAAACCGGAAACGAGCAGAATCAAGATTCGTGCCTGAACCAATAATACGTTCCTTGGGAAGTCCACTCAACTTCCAGGCCACGAAAGTCAGGACGTCCACTTAAACAGAGAGAAAATTCATTTAGCTACCATTCGATAATTGGACGAAAGGTTTATTGGCTTGTGTAATTATTACCTGGGTTGCTCACAACAATCAAGATGGTGTCTGGGCTGTATTTAATTAGGTTCGGAATAATGCCTTTGAAGATATCGGTGTTACGTTGAACCAAGTTCAGGCGAGACTCGCCTTCACGTTGCCTGGCACCAGCCGTGACGATGCATACCTTAGATCCGGCAGTGATCGAATAGTCTATATTTTACATGATTTTTTTTTAATCTGAAGTGGACTCTAAAGTTGATCTAAAAACGCACCTGTTCCGGCAGAAATCTTGACGTTTTGCAAAAATCCTAATCCGTGTTGCAAGTCCATCAACTCTCCTTGCAGGCGATCGGCTACTACGTCAACCAAGGCCAACTCGCTGCAGATATGCTAGAAATAACCACTCGTTAATCAAAAATACTTAAAAAGAAATAAGCAAAAAGTCGAATCTCATACCTGCGTCAAAATGCTGAAAGCGCAAGCCATTCCGACTTGGCCGACGCCTACAACGGTAACTTTGTTGCTGGAGACAGCAGGGGCAGGAGATACTACCGACAACAATTGGCTGGAGGTCGCCATTATATCTAAACCAATATTTGTTTAGTTTAAAAGAGCAGAAAGGGTGAACAGAAGCGGAACTTTGGGGTTCTTATCAAGATGTTTGAACTTTCCGCCACGCACTCGTATGTGTATACAGTTGTTCATAACGCCGCTGATAAACCCACAGGCAGTGAAATCCTGAATTGTTTTTGTGCCTCTGTTATGCTAATTCTGCTGATGAAGACCCAGCGAAATAAAATAAATGCGGACAAAGGCCACTAAGGTGCAAAGCGGTCTATTTTCTTGTCCTGTTTTTAACCGGTTTTCTGCATAACAAATCTTCTTGACAAAAAACAAGTTCCAGTTTGCAGTTTTCTCTCCATTTATCTTACGGTTTTGTGTACATACTTTACGTCAGCGAAGTTCTACATTAACGTGTTCTATATTAAATATATTAACTCTAACGTTATAACTCTCAATTCCTATGGGCAGAATGAGTATAGACGAGGACTATAACGCTATAATTTTCTTTGAAGTTATAAGCACAAGTTTATTTTTATAACTTTAAATCTGGTAGCGTTATACATATAAAAAATACTACGATTGACAAAACAGCGTTGGGGAAAGTTTTTGTACTGATTTAACTCTGTATTGATTTAACTGATTGTACTGATTTAACTTTTGTATTGATTTAACTCGGTATTCATTAATTTAACTTTTATTGAGTTATAAAAATAAAAAAAAGCTTGTTCTGCGCCATCGTATGCTTCTCACGCAAGTCACAAAGGGTCTACGTGCCAGAAGGACACCTTGATGCCCTTTTCTGAAGGGCATTACAGCAATTCACCCTGTGAGGGCATTTCACCCTACATTCCGCCAAAACCGACAAACAACTTTCACCGCCCCTGGATAGCTTACCCCCCAACGACCTTATTAAAGTTTAAAAACAAGGCTCCATTTAAATGCTACAACTTATAGATAACGCCAGAACATATCGATACGAACAAAATGTGTCTACTGTACGCCACTTGAATTCCAAAAACCTAAAAAAGTAGGAATGCATAATTACCAGGTTATTCACTAGGATGTGCACTGAAAAGGAATTAAAAGGATAGACGTCTTTCTCGTTGGAAAGCTTGTGAAGCAGTAGGCTGGCTACGCGGGAAAGGTCGGCTTCATAATGTGCAAAAGCAGTGTCCTCTCTCGTCCGTGTTGCCCTGAACGCTTGCAATGACCTCCAAACGTGACGTAGAAAAGGGGGCGAAGGTTTCACCGCGCGCAGTAGCTTTAAGCGAAAACGGAATGGCCGCCGACTAGCGATATGCGTGCTTCTACGAACCTTGCTATAAATTCTGATTACATAAACCGTTTAGCCTAGAACAATCAGCCGGAAATTCGGAAATCTGAGGCAAAACCCTCCTTAAAGCACGCAACGTGAGCTATATGTGCTTAATAGATGACGCAAGAGTTGCATTACGTGATTATATCCCCATGCATCGATTAGGATCGACCTCTACGCGTTATAGTCATTGTAACGCAAATCTTGATATTATAGAAGAATTTTAAAGAAGATAACCCAGAAACGTAAAGAAAGGAAAGAAATTCGTTGGCGTAAGCTACTTATATTTTCGTTCCACTTAAGTTCGTAGCTTTTACCCTTTTTTATGTTCCTTTCATAGAACTGGAACATTGACAATACTTTAGCTAGTCTTATCCAATACTTCTAACCGTTGAAGAAGGGTAGGATGGGAATGATGCCACGAACTGTACAAGGGATCGTACAGCGGAAAGCCTAAGTTGTCTTTGTTGAGTTTAACTAATGCACTTTTAAGCATCTCTGCCTTTCCGATAGTTTTGGCAAAGTGATCAGCTTCAAACTCGTGGTACCTGCTCAGTAAAGTCATTAGAAAAGACACCACCTGTAAAATAATAATTGTTTTCTTATTACTTTTGGCAAAGATACTTATAGAAGATAGTACGATATTGATATCGTAATTTTCTAAAAAATATATAGCTTACCGTATTAAAGGGTGAGAACACGTAAGATGTTATGATCAGAAGCCCAACGCAAATTGGCTGCTCATGGTAAAATCCAAAAGCTCCATATAAGGGTTGGTACTTTATCAGTAAGTTCAAACCCATGAAGATTATCAACAAATTGACCTGTTGTGCAAAAAAATTTAAATGTAGAGGTTAAAGGCAGACAAGCGATTTCTTACTTGGCTTAAAATAATGTTCTTAGTCACGTGGTTCAGCTTCCAATGACCCAATTCGTGACCCAAAATTGCCAAAATTTCTCCATCCGAACAACCTTGTTTGTTAGTTTCTGCAGGTTTATCCTCATCTTCTGGGTTGGTTTTATCGTCGGACTTTTGTAGCAAAGTGTCGAACAAGACGATACGTTTGTTATTGAACAAACCGTAGAAATACGCGTTACTGTGCGCAGAGCGTTTTGAGCCTAAAACTTCACTATTAGAACGAATTCAGCCAAGTAGAAAGAAAAAGGCTCGCTTACCATCGACGACGTAAAGCTTCTTTAGAGGGAACTTTAAAGACGATGCTAAATCTTCAATACTCTTTTTCAAATCGCCTTCAGGCAAGGGCGTGTACTTGTCAAATAAAGGTGCGATATAGTCAGGATAGACCGTCATGAGGAAAAGCATGACGAAGGTGGCGAAAAGCCAGAGATAAACAAAGAACATATCACCAGCCCATCGAATCACATAAATCATTATTGCGAAAATTGGCATGGAAATGAGCTGGCCGACGACTAGCTTTTTCACGAAGTCTTTGCAAAAGAAACCGAAACTCTGAAATCATACAAAATCAGATTCTTTAAAACTGTGGTTTAAAACGTTGTTAATAATTAATTATCAAATTACCATTTTGTTGAAGCCATGCTTCTGTTCCACTGAGAAGGTGTAGTACAAGGTAAACGGTAATTCAACTACAGTACTAAATAAGTACAAAAGCATAGTGAAAACCACACTTTGAGAAATTTCGCCATCAATAAGACTACACGAAACTTTCCATACATATGCATGAAACATGTAGCAAAATGCGACCTAGAAAAGATTTGTTAGTAAAAGTACTAATTGTTTTAATTAAGGATACACTGGAGCTTACTGTTGTAATTAAATGTTTGCAAATATCGTGAAAGATACTGAATTGAGATTTATCTAGTCCATATAGACGAGCTTTCTCAAACGTTGGTTCATCCAAAATTTTTCCCAAGAGACCAGAATCATATTTGCACTTTTTGTATACTCGGAACTGGCAAAATAAATGCAATATTAATTTTTAACGATTTATGTAAAGGATAAGTGATTTGATTTGTTTGTTTACTTGTCTCCATGCCAAGTACAACTCCCAGCAAAATTCTACCCAGTTAATACATAAGAGCGAATAAAATACAAAATGTTCTGTCGACATTGTTATGAACTTCCGTAACAGGGCTGCTTAACTTTAACCAGTTAGCAGATGTAGCACATTTGGCTTTTGTTTTCGTTAAAAATGCTGACGACGAAAAACAAAAAGGGTCTAACAAATGCGTATTTTTGTCGGGACTCGGAGAGTGTAGTTTCCTGGAACATAGGCAACTGCTACGTTTCTTGCTTGCAGTCAAGCTTTAGGTCATCTTCCCACATACTAAGATTGCCTGCCTTCCATGGGTGTGGACATTTACGATATACACGCCTGCAAGAAGGAATATTTTTCTACGAGAAATAACATCTACTGCCATCTGCAGGTCCTCATTGTCATTGCTTTAACTCATTTCAGAATTTTCAATTAATTTAAAATTAGACTGGATAGTTCAAATTGAACTCAATGTTAAGGGCTCGATTATTTATGAAAAGGAATTACATTACTGCTCGTATCTTCGTAACCGCACCTTATTTTAAACAAGCAGGTGCTGAAAATTAAGAAAGTGAATGCACGTTGAAGTTGAACGTACTCGAAAGGGGTTCCAAAATGTTTAAAAGGGATTTATCCTGCAACAAATTTGCTTGATTTTTTTTTGCAAAGTTCCTTACTCTCCTGAAGTGTTACTTTCCACATAGAGACACGCAGCTTAGTCATATGGCTCATCAGCTCAGCGGAACTTGTCATTATGGTTAATTGGGTCGTATGTTGGTTTTACAACAATTATAACTTGGTTTACAAAGATATATAAGCTAGCTCGATTTGCCAAAAGAAAGGCATACCTTCATTAGTTTATCTCCGTATACTTCCGAATTTTCCACGAATGGAAATGGAGTCTTTATTTTAAGGTAAAAATATCCAACTTACTTTCTTAATTCCAAGGCTTAGAAGTGCCTTCTCTAGATCGCAATTTGCTTGGTTCTGGTTGATTGTTGTTGCTTATCAAGGATCAGTTGCGATGTCTGTGCGAGGATTTGCTTGTAAGTGAATTTAAAGCTCATTTCGTAGGTTTTACTTTATAGCAATATTTTCTTTTGTATTTATAGCAGATCGGCCTTGCAGCGGACCGTACGCCTCTGATCCAATTCCTTGCCCTACAAACTATTACTGCAACAAGACTGAAGTAGCTTTTGACGAAGTAAATTTTGTCTCTGTTTGTGCACCTAAGAAATGCGGAAGTAATAATAAAAGCATGCATAGAAAAGTAAGTGTTTCTCATTTACTGCACCATATTTTATTCTTACCCCTTAATTTTTTCAGTATTGAATGCCTGCTGTCGGGAAATAAGTGTCAGAATAAGCTCTGCGCTGCTGGTGGCAGCTGTTATAAACCGTAAAGTCTTTGGAAATTCTTCGGATATCCCAGCGAATATTACGAATATACCTTCCAAATGATTGACTTTGTCGATACTGCTTGGTTTATACTACAAGTCAAAACCTGACAGTTAAGTTAACAAACAGGTTTATGATATTATTTATTTATTAAAATCCTACGTTATTTATTTTTATTATTCTGAATTCGGCACGTAGTATCTGAACGCTTGTATGCTACGAACACACTTCCTTGCCACTTATTTATTTGTACCACTTTTAATACACGTTAATAAATGTTCATTATTAAGGTGAACTCCGAAATTTGTATTTAGGCTATCAAATTAGACCAACCTAAATTTGTATTGCATGAAAATATTAATACTTAATAGGATAAAGATTTTCGCCTAAATTTGAAATTCATTGTTTCAATGTTTAGTTGAAATTCATACAACCAGTGTTGCCAAGCTGCATACAACTAAACATTTCCATGTTATGTTAGCTAGACTAGATGGCGCTATTACTTCTACCGAATATTAATCCAGCTCTTCACTTTCGGCTTCCACTCCTTCTTGTGACGCTCCTCTTGAAAATCAAACCTTCAGTGGGTGGAGTTCGCCTGTAAGGGTTGAAGGTTATTATCAGTTAGCTGTAACAATTAAAGCGCGAGAAATTCGATAGCGCTCAATTGGGACGTTTGCAAATTTCACTGTCGAACACTGGTAAAGCACACACTGAGCATAAATCCGCTTTCCTTACATTGGAAGATTGCAACGTAAGTATAGCGTCTTATCAAGTTGGCGTCGTTTTTCAACCAGGATTAATTTCGTGCGTTTATAGTTCTAAAAAGCATGGTTTTGCTTCCCTGAAGTCTTTTTACTTTTCCTTTACCTTTAGTTCAAACCAGGTAATTATTTACGCCATAAGGGAGTGTGACACTGGATTTTGCCGATTCACGTCCTTTAAGGTCAAACATCACATCAGTCAGCTTAGCTTGTTGCATTACGAGGGAGGATACATCCATGCTACATTTCTAAGTTTGAATTTAAAGTGGCCAAATTATAATAACATCCATCATGTTATTAAGTCGTTCTGTTTCGCGGTTTGATTTGAACATTCTAACGTTCTTCCAAACGGAAAGAAACGGTTGCCAGCAGTTCTACAAGTGGCTGCTTAATCCTTTCGAAAAAGCCATAAATAAGAGACGACAGCGTGCAATCTGGACCGTAAATAGCAAAACCACTTTAGCTTCCTCCAGCTCGATTCAGATAGTTGCCAAGGATCTAGTACTTATTATTTGGCGTGGTTTCACTCTTTTGCCAAATAAGAAGCAGCTTACAATACAACACACCAAAACAGAGCACGCCTTTTTTTCATAGGAATTAAGGAGAAAAATATACCGTAATTTTAAAACAAACTAATATAACGCTACGAAGTTGTTGTTTTTTAAAGGATTTTTCTTTTTTAAGCAAAAAACAACTTCTTTAAACGCCCTACAAGGATGTTTGCTGACTCAATTCATTCTTATTCTTGTTTATAATGCGTGTAGGTGTTTTTGCGGAGGAGAAGCAGGACGTTCTGTATTGACTCGTCGCTCGATTACAAAAGATCTAAAAGATGCCTAAACCGGTAAGATGTGTACATTTATCTTATTACTCTTGTCAGTTGCTAACCACTAACTTTTTGCTTACCCCCAATTTACCGAAACGCTCTTCAAGACCCTTTGCAGAAAAATCAGGGAAAAGAAATTGTATACGGTCATAATATTGTTATTATTAGCTACACAGTGCTGTTACATATATAGGGTGGCCATAAAACCCTCTAGTGACCGTTCGGCTAGGGAAATGGCCGGTAGCGTTTTCTTGACCTCGTCGTTAATTATTAGTCGTGATTGTAAAAGTAATTAATTTAAAAGTTTTTGTGCTAGGAAAAAGCCAGAAAGGGGCTTTTAAACCCTTGAACTGTTAAGAAACAGTTTAGACAACTGCTGCAAACGCTGCGAAACTACTTTTATTGCATTCCAAAATAGAACCGCTTCACTAAACAACCTAATTCAGTTTCATTCGTGACTTTTTTGCCGAAACGAACGCCTTTTTTTACAATACGGAAGCCTTATCTGCGAAAAGCAGCTGGTAGTCCTAGTCCAACGTTGTTCTGCGATCTGTGCCTTATTTTGACTTGATTGCCCCCAGGCTGGTCTTACAGCTGAAGAGTGACTCGACATTTTCTTTTTTCTAATTTTTGTTCTTTTCTTTTTGCTGCTTAACACTGCGTCCTGAAAGGCATTAGGACGAACGAACTTTTATGAACCACCGAATGCAAATGAATTCGTCACTAACCAAATACCTTCACCAAAAGTGGGCGGAGTCTCTTGTATTCGATACAGTTAGCGAGTGAGCCATATGTTACTCAGATTCCCTCAAAACGTTCTATGGAGGCATACGGTAGCTTAACAACAAACATAACATGCCAGGTATGGACCTAATTTCCTGAATACCAACAAAAGTAACTTCCGTCGCTGTTGCCCATTCAGCCTTTTGAACACGGGAAAAGTGATTGAGCCCATCCAACTGTGTAGTAATCGCCATTGGACTTCCCAAGGTTAACATTTCCAACTTTCTCCTTAAAACGACCCTTAAAAGACGTGCAGTGCATAAACTAGGCAGACAGGCAGGACTGTAAAACAATCGTCCACTCCTTCAAGTCTTTCTCAATATTAAAAAAAAAAAATCAAAGTTTCTGAACAAAATTTTTGGAGAAAATTATTAGAATCTTAATTTCGATAATGATTTCTTAAATGTTAAAATATTCTTGTCTCAGGTTTTTATTCGAACAGCTTTGACGGTTGTAGCTTCCCGCGTTTTTAAACAAAAAACTGATTTGAAAGCTGCGTTTGAACGAGCGAGAATTACGTATGTGAGAATTGCCCTGGTTCGAATAACGTGGGCGGGTCATATAACAGGTTCTTACGCCATCACGACTGTGTTGGAAAGGTTGGCTGTTTGCAAGCTACAGCGTCATCGGTTGGAATGTAGGAGTGATAAGACAGTCAAGTCAGTTGGGTGTCGGTGTACGGACTAGTTTGATAAGGAGTGGTTCAGAGCGGACTATTGTTGTACATATATATATCGGTGTTTGAAGGTTTCGTTGTTTCTTTCTCATGTGATACAGATTGCTGGGGCTCAGAAGTGACAAAATTTAGGCTAAGAAGAGTGAACTTAGACGAATTTCTGAGTGGTTTGACACGTCCAAGCAAAGAAAAAAGGATACGAAAATGGTGGGAGCATCGGTATGAAACACTTTTTGTTTTTACCGCGTTTATACCTTCACATTTTGTTCAAATGGGTGGTAGTACTTTACTATGTGTCGGGGTTTGGCGTAATCTTGTCCAATATATTCGTTATCTGATCTTCATCCACATCCCCATCCGCATGGGATATTCGCTTTTCAGATTCCCATTGGGAGGATTCTTGTTCATACTCCAAACTTTCTATCCATTTCGTTCAAAATATTAATTCATTATTTAAAAGCAATAAGAAATCGACATTTGAGACAATAATAGCGCGTTTGTTTCTTAAATTGAAGATAAGATGACTTCTGTTAGAAGCTTCCATTGTTGATAGGAGCTCGAGATTTCCAGTAGAAGCTTTCATTCTTGTCGAGAATTTTAATACCGCGAAGACTTCATTGTTACCAAGAATCTCACATCTCCATTCAAGATTGCATTGTTGTCTAAAGTTCGGTATTTCCCTGGAAGGTTTCATTGTTGGTGAAAATATTTACACATCAAAGATTTAATTGTTACCAGGAACGCACGTTCATTAGAGATTAGAATGTTAAATACTTCTTTTTGTTGGGTTACTACTTTCATTGTTGGAGAACTATACGACATTTTTCCTTGGAAGATTTCGTTGTTGGCCAAAGTCCATCATGGCTGTAGTAGTATTTTAGAGACAGGAAAAATTTTATTGAATGTTAATGCGTTTGTTTGAATTGTTATTCAGCTCGTTCTTCCTTCTTGTGTCACTTATGCCGCCTGTGTGTGCATTTGTTGGATGTCATTAAGTAAACAATGGGTGAATCGCAGGCGATGTTTCCCCAAATGTGTGCTTCATCCAAGCTTCGTGCCGTGCGTTGGGGGAACTTCGAAAATTCAAATTATTTTTGCTGACCTTCGTCTGGGATTTGTCTCGTTCTCATCTAGGTTAACGTCCGCGTCATTACGATGGACGCGGAATTGGAGTTTGCCATCCAGCCCAATACTACCGGCAAGCAGTTGTTTGACCAGGTTGTCAAGACGATTGGCTTACGAGAAATCTGGTTTTTTGGACTCCAGTACACTGATAGCAAGAACTACCCCACGTGGTTGAAACTCAACAAAAAGGTAAACAACAAATTGTTCAAATTTTTTTTAACAAATTTTGCTTATTAATTAAACGTGTCATAATACCGCAATATCTTCAAAAGTATCTCAAGTGTGCTTACAAACACAATTAGCTCATTTAACTTAATTAATTAATTCTTAATACAGTTCTCTATAAGTTCACATAGTCGACTTATTGAAACTAGGTGCCAAAGATCTATTGCAAGCATATTGAAGTGGGAAAAGGCTTCAAATTGCTCGCATTCCAAACACTTGGGATGAACATAAATATATTTCGTAGTCTATTTCAAATATGAAACTATCTCTAAGGACTGAAGCAATAATTGCATAAAATTTGCGTGTTATTCTCAATGAGCCCAACTCTTTTGAGCCCAAAATGTTATTGTTTACATTTGTTACATGTTATACAAACCCATTTTTCGCATTTTTTTAACATTCTTTACTTGTTATGAACACCATGAAAGTTTTGTTGCACGCTAACACTTAAAACAGCCCAAAGGACCGTTGTTATTCATCGCGGAATTTGTGAAAAACCGTGGTAATATAGAAGAGGTAACAAAAAAAGCTTGTGTTGGGTGTAGGCCAATGTTTATAGTCTCCTAATAGCTTGCTCTTCTATCTAGCTGTTGGATTTTCCAAAAAGTGAAAGACCGAAAGTAGACATATGGTTTTTAATGAAACTGATTCTATTTGTAGGTTCTAAGCCAGGATGTGAAGAAAGAGTCGCCGTTGCAATTCAAGTTTCGCGCCAAATTCTACCCGGAAGACGTGTCCGAGGAAATCATCCAAGATATCACCCTCCGGCTTTTTTACTTGCAAGTGAAAACAGCTATTTTGAACGATGAAATCTATTGCCCACCCGAGACGTCCGTTTTGTTGGCCTCCTACGCGGTCCAGGCCAAATACGGAGATTATGACAAGTCATTGCACGCGCCCGGATTTTTGGCTAACGATAGGCTCCTCCCCCAGCGTGTTATGGATCAGCACCATTTATCCAGGGAGCAATGGGAAGAGCGGATTGCGGCCTGGTACGCCGAACACAAGGACATGCCTCGCGAAGACGCCATGATGGAGTATCTCAAAATTGCTCAGGATTTGGAGATGTATGGCGTCAACTACTTTGAGATTAAGAACAAGAAAGGGACACAATTGTGGCTGGGTGTGGACGCCTTGGGTTTGAACATTTACGAGAAAGATGACAAGTAAGGAATTTCATTCCTTTTAGCACATTTTTGGCGCTAACTTTAAGAATTTGAGAAATTAAGTGCTTCCAGAAGCTAATTTGAGTTATTATTTACAGGCTTACTCCTAAGATTGGGTTTCCGTGGTCAGAAATTCGCAACATTTCCTTCAATGACCGAAAATTCGTGATCAAACCCATTGATAAAAAGGCACCAGACTTTGTATTCTTCGCTCCGAGACTCCGAATTAATAAGCGAATTTTGGCGCTCTGTATGGGGAACCACGAGCTGTATATGCGGAGACGAAAGCCCGATACTATTGAAGTCCAGCAAATGAAGGCCCAAGCTTTGGAAGAGAAGAGGTCCAGGCAGAAAGAGAGGTAAATATTTACTTTTAAGTTATTTTCTTCCTTTTCCCTTTTCCTTTGAAAAAATGGCTAAAGTAGAGATCATTAGTTCCAGGTGGCTAGAATAGGAAAATTACTGATAAAAGAGTGATTTTCGTTGTTGCTATTTTTAAAAAGACGTTGCAGTGCCATTGAGATTGCGCAGAGTAGACACGGAATTGAGTAAACATAAAGCGGTCAGCGTTAGAATGTGCCAATGAATATTCGACCCCTTTTGTCGGTTACGATTAGTATGAAGAGTAAAATTGTCTGTGATTTTATTTAATAACGCATAAGCTAAAAAACATAGAAGAAATGAGTTGAAGGAACCAAGAACGAAGTTTTAAGTTTCGGTCAGTAATCAATTTGGGAAGAATACGAATCTTTATCCAACATTCTCCGGTTTGCATGGAAATTTTGTTTGTCCCTTTTCATTCTCTTCATTCCTCTTTTAACTAATTCTCTTTCATTCTCTCATTCATTCTCTTATTCTCGTTCGTTCTTCATCATGATATTCATTATTGGCTTTGAAGCTCTTAGATTTGATTGTTTAAAAGGCAGTTATTTTGAATCAGTTATTATGTTATTATTTCAGTATTATATTATTTTCAGTTATTATGAAAATATTTTTTGGGTCTTCATTGAGAACATACGTTCCTACAACGTAAAGAAGCTGATAGGCTATGTAAACTTGGAAATTGGAACCTTGATAATTCTATATTTTACGTTAACGTCCGTGAATTGTCAGGTTTTGATCTTTCGGATCTTATCTAATCCAGCTTATTGGCACCTAAACTGGCTCTGAAATTCAATATAGGAGAAATCTTAACTAAGCTTGTAGAGGTTAAAAAAAATAATTTTAAAGCTTTTTCTTGAGCCGACGTGAAATTTCTTGATAAATAAATATCGTAAATATTTATATTTCTTGATTTCACAACCTTTGATAGAACGTTGCTGTTTGCAAGCTGTTCAACTTGTCAACAAGTTAATAATTGTAACCATGTTTGTTAACTTTTTTTAATAGGGAGAAGCTGCAACGGGAAATCCAAGCCCGTGAACAAGCCGAGCGTAAACAGCAGGAGTACGCAGAGCGGTTACGTTCCATGCAAGAAGAAATGGAACGTCGTCAGAAGGAGCTTTCAGACGCGCAGGAGACGATCCGTCGCTTGGAGGAGCAATTGCGTCAATTACAAGCCGCCAAGGAGGAACTGGAAGTTTCCCAGAAGGAGTTGCACGCGATGATGAAGCGACTGGAAGAAGCCAAGGAGATGGAAGCTGCCGAGAAGGCCAAACTAGAGGAGGAGATCTATGCTAAGCAAGCTGAGGTCCAGCGCATCCAGGAAGAAGTTGAAAAGAAGGACGAGGAAACACGTCGGTTGCAAGAAGAGGTGGAAGAAGCCCGAAGAAAGCAGGAAGAAGCAGCCGCTGCGTTGATTGCCGTAGCTTCTACACCTCAGCATCACCACGTGTTGGAGCAAGAAGGCGATGAAGGCGAAGAAGATGGTGAAGGCGAAGAGGAAGGAAATCGCGATTTGGTCTTGGATGATTCCGACACGCCCATTAACGACCCCGTACAAGAGCGATTGACCTTAGCTGAGAAGAATGAGCGTTTGCAAGGCCAGTTGAAGGTATGAAGTCATATTTTAGAGCATTTTCCCTAAAATTACGGATTGTTTTGTTGTAAATTCTAAAATCGTGATTTTTTTTACTCCAGATGCTTAAGAGTGAACTTGCGGAAACACGCGATGATACCAAGGAGACTGAGATGGATAAATTGCATAAGGAGAACGTGAAGCAAGGACGTGACAAGTATAAGACTCTGCGTGAGATTCGCAAAGGAAACACGAAACGCCGTGTTGATCAATTTGAGAACTTGTAGCGTGTTCAAAAAAGGTGTGGCGTTGAAATGCTTTGGACTTTCCATATAAGACCTTTTCTTTATTTTTTATTTTTTTGTTTTTACTCTGAAAACTTCCGCTTTTTTTCCTAGTAGTTGTAGTAGTTTCGTTACGATGAAGAAGTACTCCCAATTAGGGAGCCATTTCCTTAAAAACTGACTATGTTTTGGTTGATTGAGAGATTTTTGCTCGTTACTTCTAAATCAGTGCCTAAGCCCGTAGCCTTCGTTGAGCATTTTTTTATTTAAAAGAAACGGAAGTCAAAGAACTTCTCTCTTACGCTGCCTTGAAGAAGGTTTCGTTCGTTTTGAGCGGGAAAAACTATCTTAGTACACTTGAGTAAGACAATTGTGGGGTTGATGAAGTCTACTACTGGTAAAGGTTCCAGATATTCCCGCCTTTTTGTTGGCTACTTTCTCACACTGCTTGCGAAAAAAAAAAACTTTTTATAGGCCAAACAACAGTTAAAAACAAAAGTGGCTGTGTTTCAAATTTCTTGCTTTTCTCGTAGTGCAAGGTGTGTCACTTCGTTTATGAAACTCATAGATTCTGAGGTCAAAAATAAAAGCTGGCATTGGCCAATAGTACGGAGCAAACTTACCGTTACACGTAATGTTTCTTGTGAAAGACAAGTGTTTTATGTTTTGAATTCCGTGACAAGTCTTATTTATTATTTAAAAAAATTTCAATTCATCTGAACCTCAAACCTGCATCTAAAGTAGTAAGTATAAAAAAATATTTGTGCTCGGTTTTCTTGGAAAATTGTTACGTATGCGTCGACATAGTTCGTAACATTGCAAGGAATTGACTTTTTTAGTTAAGTCGCTCGTTCGTTTTCAAAATTGGCGAGCGCGCTCGCTATCCGCTCGCAATTTTAAAAAAAAGAGCACTCGCAATCGTTAGCATTACTGCCATTTACAGAATGAACCGTCAAACATTTCAGTTTTCTTTATTTTTGCGTGGGGGCATTTTTGCCCTATTTTTAGCTATCACATAGTAAAATCATAATATGGAGAGACCATTTCTTGTAATTCTGGCATTTGAATGCGTTGCAAAGGTATTAGAATTCCAAGAATTATCCTTTCACTTATGACTATTTTTTTGTGGCAATGCCGGAGATATTACCAGTCTGAACCTAGCACAAGACTTTACTATGTTGTTATGCCGAAGCTATTGCCAGTGTGAACCCAGCGTGTAGTTCATCTTCTCCGCAAAGGCATAATTTAGCCGCTTCAGCAACAAATCAGTCATTAGCTATGCTGCTAAATAAAGCAATCCTAAGCCTGAAAAACACGACAATTTATCCTAAAGGATCAGTTCGTTACCTGGGTCTGGATTTCGACCAGAAATGACAGACCCAGGGTGCGTTTTATTATGAACTGATCCTTTCACCAGTTCTTCCGTTGAACGGCTCTCGTCTCTGCAGGTCGCCGTTCAACTGGCTGAGTTGAGCTCTACTATGCACCATCCTGCTTTTAAAAAACATAGCTCCTCTTAGCAAGTTACTAACCGCTTCTGGTGTATTACCAATGGAAGTCAGTGATCCAGTATCTATCGTTATGTGTCTGCGGTACATCTCTCATATACTTATTGGAATGTCTCTGTGTACCATGAATGCATTTGGCTTGTACTTTTTAATCAACAGTTTCGTGAATGTTAGTGACGTAAAATTATTCATCATGGCAGTGTCCAGGGTCCAGGTACGTGTCCTATCCTCTAGGATTTATTACTTTCATGACAATTAGCTGGAAACTTAATTCGTTCAGAACCTTCTTACAAGAGTGGAGAAATCTAGAAGAACCCTTGGAGGCAATACCGTATTTTTAGCGGTTTTATCTGCGCAGAAACTGTTGGGCTCGTAGAATTTTGTGGCTACAGTAACTTATATTTCCCGGACGAAATTCCTTCTATTTTGTCCTATGACATCATAAGACACTTGTCAGCTTTCTATGTGGCTTATGTAATAGACTTGTTGCTCATCTTCTATGTCATAACTTTGAGCGCCTTTGGAGAAATGTTTTCTACGTATGCATACCGTCACCTTGTAATTCTACTGGTAAGGATTGAACAAGCTTTCCTGGCAGACTTAGAAAGTTGTACTTGTACCCACTTTACTTGTACTTGTACTTTGGCAAATCAGTCAGCTAGTAGGCCAAGCAGGGACCCTATTTGGACCTGTACTTCTTTCAAGCTATTCCACTTCATTCTTCACAACTTGTATCATGTCATATTTCCTTCTCGTGTTCCTTCTGTCCCAAGACCCGAGTTCACATAACAAACCAGTTAAGAAAATCTGTGGATAATATGAGTAGTATCCTCAACAAATACTGGGATCAACTTGAGACCGAAGAAACGCAATTACTTGAATCTTTCTTGCATCATGTACGTAACAAAAAGTGGGTAGCTTCTTCCCTTACATTTGTTTTCGATTACTAGCAGTACTTTGTTGCCTACACTGTTACAAATTTCCCCTTAAAATAGGAGGAAAAAGGCCCCTAAAAGCGGGGGCACCAGATAGGGGCCTTTTAAGCCCCTAAAATT
>RJJA01000576.1:0-25365 GCA_003724045.1 Lepidurus arcticus | reverse complement strand
TAGTTTACGATCTTGCAACTGAAGACATACTGAGCCACTTGGACGATTGCTTGGAGTTCATAAGAACCGCGATTAAAGAAGAAAACGGCTCGGTTCTAGTCCACTGGTAACTTTATTTTTAATCAAAAATTCATTCAAGGACTTGTCGTGGATGGATGTTCGCCTTCGGGGCAGAGCTGAACCTTACTGATCGTGCGTGTTCGTTTTATTTTAATAGTTTCCATGGCGTATCGCGTAGCGCAACAGTCGCAGTAGCATATTTGATGAAAAAGCACAAACTGCCGGTCGCGGACGCTCTAATTCGCTTAAAAGACAAAAGACCTAGCATCCATCCCAACTCAGGCTTTCTTAACCAACTCGTCCTCTTCGAGAAACTCGGATTTGAGTTAAACCACGCCCATGTGCCCGCTAAACTCTACCGCCTGCAAGCCGCTTTCAACTACTTCGAAAAATGTACACAATCTCGCTTCAGAATCAGTAACATTTTATTAAAGCTGTTAGTTAGATCATACCTTTCACCTCTACAGCACAGTAATCCATCCGGATCCTGTCAATTCCCCACAAAGTGGTTCAGTGTTGCGCTGTAGACAATGCAGGTAACTTCTTAATCCCAAATTTCGCTTACAGCCCTCAAAATTGTTAAGTTTTAGACGAACATTGGCTTCAAAATCGAACCTAATCAGTCACTGTTCAAAAGAAACCCCGGATTGGAGCGATTCAAACTGGGTTGACGCAACAATGAACGCTGATTCTGCTGCATTATGCAAATTAGCGTATTTCGTCGAACCAATTGCGTGGATGACCTACCCACATTTCGAAATGCAAGGCAAACTTCATTGTCCAAAATGCTCTGCTAAAATAGGAGCTTACAATTGGCTACAAGGTTTAACTTTTCTTTTTTTACAAATAAAACATTATTAAGAAATTTTATTTTTTTTGTTTAAACTTTTTTTAGGTTGCAAATGCGCATGCGCGGCCCGGATTGTCCCTGGCTTCTATTTACAAGTATCACGAGTAGATTTGCTATGAGAAATGATTACAGAAATCCCCTTTTCTTATCTAAAAACAACGTCACATCCAATACATAGCCAATCCCACACATAAGTCTATCATTAGAACCCAAGACGACATTTGGGGCGTGGCCTTCGCTTCACTAGTTGACCGATAGAGTCCATTGGAGTCAAGATCCTGGAAAAATTGTGCGTTTTTCGAAAAGTTTCTTAACGAATCGAATTTGCCATCACCACAAAAACCCAAAAGCCACCAGGCAAAACCAAATAATCCTTAAGCTCCTCCTCTTGACTGCCGAATTGGCCAGTTGAGGTCGCATGCGCACAACAATACTGCCCTCTCTAGTAATAGCGGGTAACGTGCTTGAAACGCTTTCCACATGCACATTCAGCGAGTTAGGCTCGTCACCGTCACCAAAGCCAGCTTCCCGATTAATCTCCTCCTTTTCCTCCATATTAGCCGGTTCTTCTGTAACCGTAGTAGACGGTACGGACGTTGTTGAGGTTAGACTTACCCCAAATATCTGCAGTGTCACATTTAAATAGGTTGGCATTTCTTCTACGACCACGAAATGGACCTCTGTTGGTTCATATTTTGTTCCAAATGCCTTAAAAGAAAGTATTTGTGAATACTCAGCTTTGAGTGGTGTCCAATCATGGTATGCGAGAATTGATTTTACTTGGAGAATATATGATCCTGGCAATAGTATGCGCCAAAATTCGCCCAATTGAGTTGATTTGAAACCCATTTCACGACCTTTGATTTTCAAAGAGGCGTGTGGTATTGGTTTTCCATTAGAATCCAGTACGAACCCTCGCACTCCACGGTATGCTTCAGCCAAATACATGAGCAGTGGCTGGTTTAATGAAAGAATACAATATCGTTGAATTTTCTGGAACTAAATGGACTTCCGTTTGTGAAGTTTTACTTTGCGATTTTCTTCCCAGAAATGAGGTAATTCTGACGGATTTGGAAATTTGCAGCAAGAAACTTCGACGGTAACTTCCATCGTTCCATGGAAAACGTAATTATAATCTTGCATTCCGCCTATGATTACACGTTTATATTTATATAAAATCAAATAAAAGGAAATGGGATCCAAAAACAAATATTTACCTAAAATGCTGTACCAGGCTGCGCCGTTTACGATGCCGTCAAGAAAGGCATGGTTTCCGCCACAAGGTTGCCCTTGCCACATAGAACCATGGTTACTGGCATACACAGAAGCTAATTTGCGAAAAACATCGTCGTCTGGGCTTATAGAAGGTTCGTTTGAACTAATATCTGCAGATAGAAACACACTTTATGTTGCGTACAACTTCATGAAAAGAAACAATCTCAAATACGAAGGGCTCGTATTCAGTCGTGTGCAACTAAAGATATCATTACTATAGTTATCAAACGTTTTTTAAGTAGGCTATATTCTGCACTTGAAGAAAACCGCTAGAATTTAAATTTCCCGCGGGCGGCAAGAACACAAGAATGCCACACACCCGAATTTTTGCTGTTTTCGAAAGGGTAAGAAGCGACTAAGGCGCCACCATGTAAACTGGCAGAGAGTACGAAGGGAATATCAGCTAGCCACTTCTTGATAGCGTTCATTTCCGGTTGAGGTTGCCGTGAATTATGCTTGAAATAATCAGGAAAGTTGCGGTTGAGATCAAAGCCACGAAAATTATGCCTATTAGACGAAAAATATGGCTTTTTAAAATCTCTATTCTCCATATTCAGACACAGGTGTAGTTATATTGTACAACCACAACAACTGCGCAGTAAAAATAAAATCCAAAGATTTAAGAGAAACTATACCGTCCTGTGACTCCTTTACACTTGCCCACATACCCTAAAACCGCGCGTTCAAAACCGTCAGGGTTCATCGAGGGCAAAATGTGAATTCGCGTATTATCCAACAGCCATGTAATACCCTCGTCGTGACCGTAATTCGACGCCAGATGCTAGAGATATAAGACATCCTTATGAAACCAAGTTTATCTGTTGACTCGAAAAAAAATAATCTGGAAATTTCTTACAACGATGAGATGAAGAAGCAATTCTCGACTGACAGCTTCGTTACCATGGATATTCTCCACATATTTCACTTCAGGTTTGCCTGGGGCATGGAAATCCGGCGTAGAAGATAATGCCATAACCCACAGCTCACGATCTGACAAAAATTCAATTAATATAACTATAAAGCCTCAAAAATTCCTAAGAAGCAAGTCTCGTGAATTAGAAAGGTACAAACTTTGCACTGATTTGCCAATGGTATATAAATGGCAAATTTTGGGGTATTTTTCTACAATGTGTTGCAAGAATTCCATCATATTCGTGTAATTATGATAAGAAAAGTCCAGGTTCACTAACGAAGTCGGATGCGTATGTTCCGCCGAGCTTTTAAAGATTAAATCCAGGGCTTCTAAATCATAATCTTCGGTACTGAGAGCAGACACTTGAACAGTACACAAAATAATCCAAAACACAATCCACTTCCTGCTGAAAAGAAAGAGAAAAATTAGAAAAGGTTTGGCTTGAGTTAGGTTAAGGTTAAGGTTAGGAAAAGGTTAGGTTTGGCAGAAAATGGCGCCAAATTCGTACATGACAATTCGTAAATTCGTAAATCTCCTGCCAAATCTTAGCCTGTAACATAAACAACAGGTCTTAGTGTGCGCCAACTTAGACTTGCCGAGTGTGATCTCTTGATTTCCTTGCCTGGATGGCTATAGCATCGATAAACCAAGCTGGCCGAGACATGGTCATTTCTTCGAGTCTTCTCCAGTAGGCGTGGTCTGCATCACCGTCACCCACTTGTCCGTACAGTTTACTAGGCGCTATACGAGTATACGTGTGCTTTAATAAAGTAATATGTTCCCCATTTCACCGCTTCTCTCATTTTAGCCAATTGACCTTAAGCACTCAATCTGTTCTATACTTGGTAAATTTTACCTGCATTGAAGTACGCGTTTTCGTATTCGATCAAGGACCAAGCCAGCATAGTGACGGTGTATAAGCCATCGGGAATCCAAATTTGACATGATCGCCAGCTGAAAACATAAATAACTTTTCAGTATTTTATGTTTAATCTGACGGCTTATTAAGTTTTAATAATTTCTTTAAATTATGTATTTATTTATTTAATATATTTATTTAAAATGATTATTTACAATTATTTCTTAACTTACTTCTTAAATTTTGTCTTACCATCGTAATAGCCTCCGGTGAGATCTTCTCCGTTAGCTCCTTTATCGTTCAGGGCAGAATCCCCGCGAAACGAAATGGGATCATTAGCTAGAAGTTTGCCGGAGCGTTGAGCAGCGTAGAAAAGGAGAGACTTAGTTAGGACATCAGCGTAGTTGTACTTGGTATTAACAGGGCCGGAAGTTGTAGTCACGCTGCTTTTCGTGGTGGTAGTGGTCGAAGCGGGCGTAGTCGTAATGAGTCTCGGGGTATAGTCCTAGCGGTTGTTGTAGTAATAACAGGAGCTGCTGTTTTAGCAGCTTGTAACAGCAGGAGCCGCTGTGGTAATTGCAGAACTGATCGAATATTGGTTTTGTCCGTTGAATAGAAGAGACGATACCGTAGGAGACACGCTTCCTTCAGGGAAACGTACCAAAAAGCTTACAACTAGGACGACGCCTAGTGATTGTGCTCCGTTGTAGGAGTATAGTTGATCAGTTTGAAATTTGTGTTGTCGCCGTAGTCGACGGTTGAGCAACCCAAGTCTAATTTAACTTTACAATGAGAAACGTGCGTGAATAGGGAAATGCGAGCTACGAACCTCTAGCGTAGAAACGGATTGTGATAAACCAAGCTGAATATTCCAGGAAGGTTATTGATGCAGTAATAGGGATTCCAATGTCAGCTTGCCAGCCACCGGGCCAGGTGTTAGTTACAACAACTACGTTGTTACAAGGTGCAGGGTGCAAGGTGCTTCGAAAAAAAAGATCCGAAATAAGTTATTATGACAAAAATTTCAATTCAACCTGTTTACTACGAAACCAAACGTGTGAGAAAGCTTGAAACGCAGATATTACCGTGAGTTCCGAGTCGCCAAAGCGGCTAAAATAGCAACAATTGTCCTATCTGATGGACTCCCCATGATTATACGTACCTGTATGTACCTCTTGGAGTACACGAATGAGGGTCACTGCCATTATGCCGGATCCTTTTATAGGACAGGGCGAACATGAATACGTGCATCGAGTTCGAATTATATCAATAAAGATGTAGAATAACCGTATGGTTTTCCAATTTCCTTTTATTCTAGCATTATAAATTTAAATACGCTGTGCTTAGCTCACTGATCAAAAATGTTTAAACAGAATAATTTCCTGTGTCAATAATTTCAGCTCTAAAAAATTTAAATATTGAGTGACAACTAAATGAATAGAGCTGATTTCGAAATACGTGATGCGTGCATTCGGAGACGAAAACACCTAGGTGTTTTCGCCTTTGAATGCATGTACCACCTGTGTGCTGATCCACACATGTGTGCCGATCCATGGATGTACACATCCAATTAAAATTAACATGTAGGCAGTATAAACTGTAAAAGGTTTTTTGCTTTTAAAAATATAACTTTTATATGTTGGGCAAGAATGAAAACCGAGCCCGCACAAGTGCAGTATTGCGCAACAATGAATCCACCCGAGCTGGCAAAGCTCTCAGACTATTGATGCCGCACGTACTCTTGACATTTGCTGTCTGTTTTTGCTGAAGGAAAGACCCTTATATTTCGACAGTCCATTTTTCATTGTTCCTGCCATCTTAGCTTTACAGCATGGCTAGTGCTCCTCCCTCGTCTCCTTTGAATCCTGCAGAGCAAGCAGCCATTGAAAGTGCCGTGAAAACAACAACATTGAACAGCAACAGTGCTACAGAAGATGTACAAAAAGCAGCTACATTGTCATTGCCAAATGGTCGCACGCCTAGATCACCTTCGCCTGCTTCAGTGGCCAGAGCATATTGGAAAGAGCAAGAACTAAAGGCGCAGACGTCAGGTAATTTCATTGTTGCTCAATAATAGCGTTTTCCATTGGGAACCCTGGTGCAGCACTTTTTGCACTGAATGCCACAAAATTGTGTGTTGCAACAGTGAATTTGTGGCACTCAGTGCCAAAAAGTGTTGCACCAGGTTCCCAATGGAATTCGCTCTAAGTTTTGTCTGATCATTCATCTGTTTATAATACGTATCTTATAAACAGGGTTGTCATTGCAGCCATTGTCGACTCGTAAGACTTCTCCTTCTCCTGGCACTTACCGTAGGATTGGCTTGGCCCCAAATTCGCCAACAAAGTCTGCTCAGGCAGTACCCCCAACGAAGTCACCTACTATTGTGTTGTCCGCAAGATCACCTAAGTCTCCTGCTCAAGTTAAGTCCGACATACTGGTCAAGAAAGTCGAGCCGAAGCCAAAAATTACGATAGCTAATAAAGAAGAAATTCCTGCTGATGTTTATCCAACGCCTATGCAGCTCGTTATAAATTCTGTTGATCAACCAAAGGAGGTGAAAGAAGAAGAACTTCCCTTGCCACCAGAAGAATCGCAAGCTATTGCAGAGGATCTCTCATCGGAGATGGAGACGACGCCAGACAAACCTGAAGATATGCCCGTGGAACAAGTTACCAAGACAAATGAGCGAGATGGTGAATTAGGGGAAGCCCTGCAGCCTTTGTCTTTGGATGAACCTCTACCTGCATACCCTGATTTTGTGGATGAAATTGTAATCACTGCTGTTGTGGACCCTGACAAGATTCAAGCGAACGAAGTCACTGAAGTCATGGAAATCAAGAGCGAAGTCATGGGAGTCATGATCCAAGCGAACGATGTGGTTGAAATCAGCGTAAGCGAAATAGGGAATGAAGAAGTTGAACAAGTCAATGCAGTAGAACGAGGGCCTGGTGAGCTCACGGAATTGATTTTGGAAGAAACCATGGTTGGAGACAACGACGCCACTGCATTGGTAACCGATGAGTAGTGTCCGTATTTGGGTTGCTATATGGTTTTCACCCTGTTGAAGCTTCTTGAAATGTACGGCGAAATTCTATGTAAACGCAATGTCAGTTTCAGCTGACTTTCCATAAAATCCTGGTTTGCCTGATTTTCATTTACTCCGTGAACAGTTTACCGGTTATCTTGATTTAACGTTAACTGAACCTATTTGATGTTGTAATTGGGATCTATAAGCTACAATAGAACTGAAGTCGTAAATTTCAATTGTAATATCCTATCGAAAAACCTCAATACAATACACAGGTTTCTTCATGTTTACTTTATCTGAATGTCTTATTTCAGCTGTTGAATGTTTATAATTAAAAATATTAAGTACTTACATAATAATTCATCACCAAGTCTACATTCACGCGATCCATTTCTATCATGAACTCGTGGTTCTTCCCCATGTTTTTTTCCACAGTCGATGAAACAAGGGAACCCATACTTTTTTATATAATTTTAATATGTTATGGAAGTTGTTTTGCCCCCATATTAATCAAGTGACGACTGGACGGAAAAAAGGGCGGCAGATTCGAATCTTTAAGATCACTATAATATCTAAGTTATCCTCTGATATTGTTCTCAAACGGGCTGTGATGATCAGAGAATTGTAAATTTAATTGTTTTTTTTAAAAGTGGACGATGTAATTGTAAAATAAACCTTTAGGTTTGGTCCTTGCTTTCCTGCCAGTGTGATTTTACAGATTTGAATTTGCCTCCATTTTAACCTACACTAGATGGCGTAACAAACCCGGAAGTGGCCAATTCGGAAGTGACGCATTGTTTTGGTAGTTTTCGTGTGATCATTAACCCGACAGGAACATTTTGAATTATCTTAAAAAGTTTTCGTCTATTGTGCCATCAGTTTCTCAATCTCAGAAGGTTCCTCATTTCATCCGAGTTGCCTAGACCAGGGGTGGCCAACCCTATCTATTCGCCAACATTGGCGAATTGACGAAAAATGTTGTCGAATCGGCTGTTCCAAAAAATTCAAAAGAAGATCTTAATTTTGTAAATTCAAACGGTGAATATCTTTTTAGCACTCTCAACTTGTTCCTTGGGCTGCAGCACGGAAATAAAAGTTTTTACTGGTAGAACCATTCTAAGTTTTGCGTTGCAACGATTTTGTCGAATTATAGTGTGTTGGCGAATTTGGCGAATTCAGAGGGCATTTTCAAGTGTTGGCGAATTGGCATCCCGGTTGGACACCCCTGGCCTAGACCACGGATAAGTGTTTTCTGCCTTTTTTTTACCTTTAAAGGGGGAGTAAGGTTTCAAAATTAAAAAATATATGTTATAGTAGAGACCAAACTACATGTTCTGGCTGAAGAACACCTATGTCAATTATGCATATTAACCAAGTAATTAATTATTTAGCGGTTTTAGCTCCGCCCCTTTCCCCACTTTTCAAATTTTCCTATCCTTATAACACGGAAGGACAGTTGGCCGGAGAGCTAGCGACTTTACCTATGAGGTGTCACCTATGAGGTGTCACCAGCCGATGGGAGAGTGCTCCATTTGGCGCAGTTGACCGGAATGGACTGTTGGGACAGGTGAAGGGAGTGTATTACTCCCTGAGCCAGTTTTTAGGACCCTCTCAAGTGGTCCAACTCTCAACAGCAGACCCTGTTGAGAGTTGGACCCCAGTTGAACTCCTGTTGTGGGTCTCCCAACCTCCGGTCTCCATTACTGCGTCATCTATCTGGCGCCCGGATATTACCATCGGTTTCATTCCCCCGTTGATTGGGATATCACGCTGCGGCGACATTTTGCAGGTAACTCGGCATGAGAAAAACAAGGGGTGTTACTAACCGGAATATTATCTTAGGTGAACTCCTTAGTGTGAAGCCAAGTGTCTCGAAATGAATTCCCGGCTTACTTGCCCTCAATGAGCGAGCCGTTTACTTTGGCCAGTGGCTGTACGGGTTCTTCAGCATACAGCGGTAGTAGCTACCAATGTCGGTTCCATCCACGTCTATAAAGACCACGACAAGTTAGCTTTCCATACAGTGATTAAAATTTTTTTCTCGTTTTATTGCAGGAATTGAAAACAAACTGCCGTGCAGGCCGTCGCAAGAGGACCGACTACTACTTCCGCAAGGAAAGTACAGGCGGAAGTGGGAAGGGATAAGAGTGGGAGGTGCAGTATTAAGTAATAAGTTTCCGTGTTATTGGGTGGTTGAGGTGCAGAAAGTCTGTTTGACGTCGGAAAGAAAGAGATTAACAACAGGGAAAAGTTTTGGGTTGGTGAGAAAGTTCAACGGATTGAAGTGCAAATTCACGCTCAAAATTCAAACCGTAGCATTCATTTGGATTCTTAGATTTCTGGCTATTCGTTTCAGTTAAATTTCCGTATTTTGTGTGAAAAATTATCGTGTACTACCTGAGTGCAATTTTGTTATTTCTTTTGAAATTTTGTGTGCTGAGTTTTGTTGAAGGTGATGACTTGACTGATGAAGCAGCTCCATGGTGAGTCGCACCGGCAAGTTGCACCAAGAGTGTACGGCGTCTAACACATGAATCACAGCAGATACAGGTCGGATCTTGGTGATTGGAAAGATCCATGTTTAAGGTTTTAACTGCTTCAATGGCGGACTAAAACTGTCTCTAAAATATCTTGGTACCCTTTCCCCTTTATAGACTACTCACAAAATATCAGCTAGAATTACTCCAGACCAACGCAGTGTGTATTATAAAGACCTGACCTGGTCATTATTATATATTACACATACTTATTTGAAATATGGGACGTCTTGGGAGAAACGTACGGGTGAGGCTTTACAACTCTTCCTGAACGGGTGGTTTGGGTGGGGCGCATGTATAGAGGAGGGAATAACAATCGTTGTGGTTGAATTAAAGGAGGAGGTGTGTTACTTGCAGAGCGGGGGCGTATAACAATTTCAGTTGGGAGTGACATCCTGACATGGGTTTGCGAAGAAGATGGTGGTGCATAACTTTCCACAGGTGTACTAACATACGGGGTCAAAAAACGTGAAGAAAATTAAAGGTCATAAAGAATCATCAGAAACAAAAAAATTAGATGGGGGGTTGAAGGTCACTTCGTCTACAGGTTCAAAAATCTCGTCTTTTGCTCTTGATCTGTATCGGTCAAGAGCAAAAGACGAGCCTGAAGTTACAATGCCTTTTTATTTATTGCCGGGAAGGAGTTGTGTAAGAATTTTAATGGTCTAACCAATCACCTCAATATAATGTTAAGTATTTTTTTTATCGTAGTATAAAATACCCACGTAGGGTGGACGCGCTGTCCACGCAAGAACTGATGGCTGCGGATAATACATGAAAGTTACATTCGATCATAATCCAGGCCAAGCCATGTAGCGCACGCCTACCCCAAACTCGTAGCCAAATAGCCAAGAAGATATCGTCTTTTTATCCAAAGACATGAATTGCCGGACTCTTATTGTGGATGATCAGTATTGTGGACCTTTTGATATGGAAAAGCTGCTCTCGTCAAAACTCATCAAGAAATTTATTCGGCCATGGTAAGTAGGATTAGACTTGGAGCCAAGTTAAGTAAATTTCGCTTATTTCCACACTCCTATTTTCCTTTAAAGGGGGAGTAAGGTTTCAAAATGAAAAAATATATGTTATAGAAGAGACTTCAAATTAGCTTTCAAAAATAACCTTAATGCGTAACTTAGTTTTTTTTTTGCTTAGTTTACGATCTTGCAACTGAAGACATACTGAGCCACTTGGACGATTGCTTGGAGTTCATAAGAACCGCGATTAAAGAGGGAGTAAGGTTTCAAAATGAAAAAATATATGTTATAGAAGAGACGAAACTACATGTTCTGGCTGAAGAACCCCTATGTCAATTATGCATATTAACCGAGTAATTAATTATTTAGCGGTTTTAGCCCCGCCCCTTTCCGCCAAATTTCACATTTTCCTATCCTTATAACATTGGCGGACAGTTGGCCGGAGGCCTAGCGACTGTACCCCTTTAAACAATGTAGCAAAAAGAAAGCGAAAATCATTCACTTTTCCCAGGAGATTGTGCCGTCAGATATTCCTAGGCGAACAGTATTCTATGTGGCAGGGGCGTCGCGAGGGGTTTTCCATTGGGGGGGGTGGAGACGTTAGTTTTACTTAGTTTTACCGACTGTAGTTGACGATTTTACCGACTGCATGATACAGTCGGTAAAATCGTCAACTATTGGGGGGGGGTGCACCCCCCAAACCCCCCCCCCCTCGCGACGCCCCTGCTATGTGGTGAACTAATGTTCATCCCAGTGGTGGCAGAGCAGTTCGAAATGTGCATCAAGTCGCCTCAAATCATTCCAACTGCCTCGAATTCCTGCACGTACTGTACTGTACCTCATCCATGTCTCCCACACGGTTTCTTCGAAAAGCAAATCGTAGCCTTTCTACAGAGCTTGGTCGTGTAACTGCGTGTAACACGCGTAGACCTTGCTCATAACGAGAAAGTATAGTTTTCTACCACAAATGGAAATATAATCTTAATCATTTCTTTTCATAAGACTGGGAGAAGTAAAGTCCGTGGCTTTATGGAATTCCTTCAACACATAGTGGCCGAAGTAGCTGAAACTTTAAACAATTACTTCATTTTCGAAAGGTAACCAAAATCGATTTTAGTATTCAACAAACCGTATTTTAACTTTCCTAAATTCCGTAGCCGAACGTGTTACTCCATAAGAATACTTCATAACATTTTGAATGCACGATTCTTACAAAGAAAACTTTTGAGGACCGTTTTTGTCCTACTATCAAACGACGTCTTAGGTAAGTCAAGCTGTAAGACTTTAGAGGAAGTCAGAGGAATCGCAAAAGTTCCCTAATCGGCTGCAGAACTCGAATCAGCTGCGCCATAAAGAAGTCTGTCAGCCTCCCTATTGCCCTATCAAACGATCGACAAGTTGCAGTAACCCTAACATAATCAGATTTAAACTCATGTGTCGGGAGGAGACCAAATTTATTTTCCCCGCTAGCTATTGTCTTAGCAAGACAGCGTTAGTTAAGAGATATGTGATTGCGCTCTAATCGAGATAGAAATGAAAAATTGTGTCGTGTTGCCCTACGGAAAGCAATCTCCTTTTTGCTCATTTGGTTGGCCAACAGAAAATGGTATACATAGCAACGCACTATTGAAGTGGTGTTTTCTTGCCTTCAGATACCCTATTCTTCTGGAATTATTATGCACAGTAAACATTTGTTTAAGAGACTGGAATACTAGAAGTACCATCAGCTTGCTCCATGTATACGGACTCTTTGGTTATACCGGCAAGTTTTGAACCCAATAGTACTTGCGTGTGGCTTCTAGAGTAGTGCCAGAGAAAGTTATGCATGCATTTACACTGAACACTACGCACGTACTTAAGTGGACTTAAGTCAAGCTCAAGTCCACTTTGATGCACAAATCATCGTAACGGACCAAAAAGTCCTTCCTGCACTCGCACGATTTATGGCCGAAGTAGCCAAAATCCGTATGTAGTGACGCTGGTGAACAGCAATGTTTGTGAACTTTACTAAGACCTATACCTATCCAAATCTAAATTTCCCTCCCACCCCCACCCCCTCTCCCCTCAGGGTCAAAGCGTTCGTTTTGTCCCTTGTAAAATTTTTTTCTAGACGTAACTTGTAAAATGCCTGTCAGTGTCAGACTAAAGATCCAGCAATAGGCTTCGGCCTACGCTGGTGAAGATGTAAATATGGACTCCCTGTTTTCACATTATAATTCCTATGCGGGTGCCAAGTGTTGACGTTGCTCCAGTTTTTCAAATTGCGTAGATGGCTCGAATCCTTAGTTGCAAGATTGAATGAACTGGAGAACTTAATAACTTGGACCTATAATTTCTTCAAACATACGTTCGTCACGTTAAATAAAACCAATTGACAGACTTGAGCTGACTTGAGCAGATTGAGCACATCAACTGACCCGTTTTCCCGAGATTTGCACAGCAATGTATGTCCATGGTGGCTAAATTTTCCGGCCTATAGTGAGCAATTTCTACGCTCGCAAAAGGGTTCATACAATTACCGATCAAGGTTTTCGTGCTCGCGGTTTGAAAACTATAATAATTCTAGGACCATTGATATTGAAACTTTTGCAAATAAATTTCTCGACGATATAGTGTCATTCGGGAATAGGTTAGAATAAAACGTCAAGCAGAAATGGGATCTACAATGGGGGCACTATTTCTCTTGTAAATAGTGCTATGATGTGATGAAGCGTTCCTGTGTTGTTATTTGGGCTTGCAAACGTTGCCGTCGTACTGTAGCTGGCGGTGCCTGGGTTTACAGCATGACATTCAGCGGTGAGATACTGTCCCTGCACAGCGAAATTTTGATTTATGATTTATTTTAAGTTTTCATAACTTTGAAAAGTATGGAAACCCCTGATTCAATCATATAGAAAAGGACTGTTGAGCATCACTGGGGCCCTAATCACCACACCGTCAATGTCTTTGGAGGTAGAAACCGGCCTTCCACCCCTTAAACTATCCCTATCAAAAATCCTACTTAACTATTTCGCCTCAAATTTTTTGAACCTTTGGCCTTTAGAAGCAAAACCATCGAGAAAAGTCAGTTACAAAACTTGCTCAGATATTATTGAAGATTTGAACGCACACCCACAATGTAAACCAATTATATCCAACAATCTTCCCAGATCCGTCATGTCTAAACTCATTCAAATAAGAAATAATCATTTCCCCACACTTACTTATTTAAAAATGATAAAGAAGAAAGAAAATAATCTCTGTCCTTGTAACGATCGAGTTCCACAAGACCTCCATCATCTCCTTTTTCATTGTAAACTTTTCAACCAAGAAAGAGCAAAACTCCTTAGGAAGCTTAGTCTCCACAAATTACATTTTAACGCAATCAATGTTCTATCAAACATTAAAATTATTCCCACAACTGTTAATTTTTTTCTGAAAACTATTAAACTCAACACAGAAACTTAATTTTGTCCATCAACCACCCTTTTAAAGGTGCTTTTTTGTTTGGCCCCTTTGTTTAGGCTCTTGTAATAAATATGGAAATGCATAACTTCAATAAACGCAAGAACGTAATAGGCTGTAAGCCTACGACGTCAATAAAAAAAAAAGTATGGAAAAAGATATTAAAAAGATGAACGTTGTTTAATAGATAGTACATCCCATGCACTACTGCCACAATATAATTTCATTATATTGCACAGGGAAGGAGAATTTTTCAATCTCAATTTGACATGCTGTAGCTCCATAAGGGGTAAGAGTATACCGTGGCCTTTAATTTCCGCGGTCGGAGATAATTTTATTTTGAACATAAGACAAAGTGTTTAAGCCATTTGACTATTTGAGCTTTGTAATCTTAATCTACGGCAAAGTTTTTCCATGGAGGAATTAAAATAGTGCTTGGGAAAGCCAATAAGAAAGGTGTTGATTTTCTTTTTCAGAAGGAGTTTGCTTGGGAGTTTGTTAATGGGCCATATAGACAGAAAGGAGTAGACAGTGGGTCAGCATATTGTGAACTTTCGGAGGTGGGTTTCAGATATCTCTACCAACTTGGTTCCTTTATCCGGCGCCACGGGTTCAATTTGGGCTACATTAGAGTTTGGAGAGGATGGAAATGCAATACGGGAAAGAGCTTCAGCGTTTTTGTTTAGACGTTCTGGCCGACATTGTATATCGTAGTCGTACTCTGCTGAAGTTAAAGACCAACGTACTGAACGAGGGGAAGAATCCTTAACTGACATTAACCATCGAAGAGAATTATATGGTCGGTGTAAATGGGAAAGTTTCGGCCATACAAGAATGTATGAAAATGTTTCACGGGCTAAACAATCGCTAGAGCTCCTTTTTCTGTCGTCACATATTGTTTTGGTTTTGTTTAACAAACTACTGTCATATAGGCAATAGTAACTTCGCTTCCCTCGTGGATTTGAGGAAGAACAGCTCCGACAGCGAAATCCGAGTCCTCTGTGTGAAGCAAGAAGGGTGTTCAAAATCTGGGTAGACTAAAGTGGGCCCTTGAGTGGGCCAAGTCATTAAGTTCCTCTTAAGTCGTAATAATGCTTAGTCTTCAGCCGTGTTCCGTCGTCTTCATTGCAAATCTACATTTTTTCCAGTTAACTTATGAAGCAGGCGGAGATTTCACGTAAGTCTTTGATAAAGCGGAGGTAATATCAAGCAATTCCCGGGAAAGTCTGGACCTTCTTCTTGTTGCTAGGCGCACTTTTTGTTGCGATGGCACTGATTTTGTAAGGGTCACGTTCAGTTCCATACTTGGAGACAATATATCCCAGACATTGAATTCAATTTTTGAACATTTAATATTTTGACGGTAATAGTTTTTAGTCCTGCGTCACTTACACATTGAAAGACATGATCTAGGCGATCCAACTGTTATTCGAAAGTTTTTGCCATGGGCACTTGTATCATCTGTGTAGGTTAAGCATATTTTGTTGACCAAATCCTTGAGGGCGTTGTTCGTGAGCCGCTGGAATGTGGCAGAGACATTGCAGAGGTTAAAGGGAATGCGATTCACCTCACTGAGATCGTACGGAGATGAGAAGGGCGTTTTTCCTGATCTGCTGCTGGTTCTAATCCAATTTGTCAGAAGCCGTTGATGAGCAGGGCGATATTTTGACTTGGCTAAATAGTTGAGCGACTCGTGGATTTTGTCAGAGTTAAAACATTGAAAGGTGGTGTCGAATATGGCGAATTAAGCTTCGCGAATTTTTAAGTGGCGGTGGGCTAAAAGGGGCAAGTTTTGAGGGCTTTCAGTGGTCCTGAGGGTTGAATTGAAAACGTTGGTATTTGTGTGTATTGTCGAAGAATTTTCGTCGTTTCCCTGGGTAGGCGGCTCTTGCTCGTCAATCTCGGCGTCGTAGCATATCGTAATGAACGATCCCCTGAATGTTTCCCAATTTGTCTTGATCGGAAACTTGGTACGTCCAACGTACACCGACCATATAAAATATCAATGATGGACCACCCCATACCACCACAGGCCTACAAATGTGGGCGGGTGAATGTAATTTTAACTCAAAGCGAAGAAGAGAAAGCTAAATTTGAGGAACTGACATGGGAGAAAACGCTGAAAGCTAAATTTATTCGGCGGCTAGAAGCCGGGGGCTATGGGGTGCGCCTGCGCGTCACAGGGGAGGAGTCTAGCGTGATAAATTAAGCATTTGGAATGCCTTCGACGGTAGATTTACCGGCTCCCAGTACTGGCTTTATATCTTGGTATACGACCGAAAACGAGACAAATTCCGTGGCTCTTGCGTGGTACGATCATGTGCAGCAGCTCTTTCTGTCACCACCCGATATGGATGACTTTGAAGCGCAAGTTATGCGTCCTTTAGCAGAATTTTACGTTGGATTGGACGATAATGAACTAGTCGAAGGTGAGCTATTCGTGGGACAGGCAGTAGTGGCCAAATACGCCGAAGATCAAGTGTATTATCGCGCTGTTGTAAAGAAAGCGGACGACCATCCCGAAGTGTGCTTTGTGGATTACGAAAATGCTTCTACTTGCGCCCATGCCGACATTAAGCGAATCCTGCCCACATTTCTGGAGCATCCCCAACAAGTAAGTTGTAATTTCATTGTGAATTAATGAGGTCGGAAACGTCGAGTGCTAATGGTTGTCCTAGAAAGGTAACGCAAGACGTGCTGGGGCGGTTGAATAGGGTGGAGACGGTATTAGTAATCGACGAAAAGGAAGCAGTGGTGGTCGTAATCGTTGTTGTATTGGTGCCAGTTCTCATTACTGGCGGAATCGGGAATAGTGAAAGATTGAAATGGGCGGTCAGGGGTTGGCCTGGGCTTCCTGACGGTGCTAGAGGGTTACCTTTTGGCAATGGGTTGCCTTGAGCGTGCATGGTGTTGCTGGTTTAGGTGGTCTATTTGAGGCGGCTGAAGTTGGGCGGAGATGTGCGAACGTTCGCAAAGGTGGACGAAAATAATTTGAATACCACCAGTCACGGCGGTTGGTCGAAAGCGAGATCACAATTGCAAAAATAAACAAACGGGGAATTCGGAGTCGCGTGGTCGAGGCGCTCAAGTTGTATGATTAACAAAACGAGCTTGGGGCACTACAGTTTGATATGGGAATCGGGAGATCTCACTTAACGTTTCACTTAATGTTTTGAGGGGCACTCAGTGTTCCGATGGAGGAGGAAAGCGCAATGTCTGGGGTACTTCACTTAATGTTTGGACGGATGGGAACCAATATAAGAACCATGGTGAATTCAGAAAAATTGAAGAAATTAAAACGGCAATTCGGGTGTTGTAGTTAAGTGGAGGGAAAAGAAAATGAACGTAGAATTTGCCAAGAGACTATTTTTATCGAATAACGGGGAAATGCACTACAGAGCGGAGTGGGCCAACAATAACCTGAACAAAAGGAAACTGGTAAGAGACTGTTGAGGTTCTTTTTGGCAGAAGGAGAGGATGTGGTTATTTGGATTGAAGCGAGAAGTTAAAATCCGAACAGGACTTAGAATTTGCACAAAGGTTTCCGAGAAAGAGAACTAGAGTCCCGAAAGGACTTAGTCCATGGATGAGAGAGTCGGTGGAAATAAGTTAGAGTTCAAATTGGACTAGTCTCTGAACGAGAGAATCGACGGAATAAAGTTAGAGTCTGAAAAGGACTTAGAAATATGGGCGAGTTTATTAATGTGCACTACAACAGGAGGGAGCTAGAAAGGAGGAGACTTTCCTCCACCGAAATTCACCGAAGACTCGTGATCTAATCATGATCAATCAAAGAAGAAAACAATTCATATCGTGGGCGGTTCGCTATAATAACGAAAGCGTAACAGTATTGGGCAATAAGCGAACTAATAAGATCATTTCCCCAACGGGCGACATCTATTGGGAGTGGGAAAAAATAGGTGGTGCAGGCACAAATAAGCGGCAGTACAAAAGCGCATTCTTACACGGTGTAGAATAATTATACTTATTGGGCGAAGAAGACCATTCCTTCGTAGACGTATTTCGTAGCGTGGGCGGATCATTACAGAATGGGCAGTATCGGGTCAGATGTGGACGAATGGGGTCTTTAGTGAGCGACAACCTAAATGTGGGACTAGAAACTAAATAATTAAAACAAAAAAAGCCTATTAGAAACTACACATTAAAGTATTTAAGTAAATAATGTAACAAAAAACATTCTTAGTGAAGACAACAGGAGACGCTTGGAGACAACTAAACACTGTTTCGATATCTGGCAATCTGAGTTTATACACTTCCATTTTTGCTCAGTCGGTAAAGCTCGAAACGACTGTCCGAGTCCAATGAGAGAGCTGTTTTGCGGCCCGTTTCGCTTTTCGCCTATCGCGTTTTTTCCACTACTAACCCATTGTTGTTTATATTTACAGTCCTGAATTGCCAGTCATACAAGAATGTGAGCGGACGTTATTTGCATAATTGGTACTATTGTTTTTTGACGTAAACATGTCGGCCGACCAGAAAAGAAATGCACGCTGGTATTTTGGCGGTTTCGCCTCCGCGGGAGCCGCTTGCATTACTCATCCATTGGATTTACTCAAAGTAGACTATTTCAAGGATTTTTTCTCCTCTCTGTTGAATTTGAGCTCGTTTTGCTTCTAGGTCCATCTACAAACCCAACAAGAGGGGAAAGCCAGTATTGTACGCTCGACTGTCAATATCGTGAAACAACAAGGAATTTTAGCCCTATATAATGGATTAAGCGCCTCCCTTTGCAGGCAACTCACTTACTCCACTACGCGCTTTGGAATTTACGAGGTAAAAACTCGTGATTATAGATAGTCTATAATTCAGCCTGTCACCTTATAATCCGAATGTTACTTTCTTTTAGGCTTCCAAACAGTATTTAACTCCTGCTCAAGGCTCAGCCGATGGCATTCCATTTTATCAAAGAGTGGGTATAGCTGGTTTCGCTGGTGCTTGTGGAGGATTTATAGGCACTCCAGCAGATTTGGTGAACGTAAGAATGCAGAATGACATCAAACTTCCCGTTGACTCACGGCGCAAGTAATATATCTCTACCTACAAATGTAACCCCTAAAAATATGCTCAAATCTTTTAGCTATAAGCATGCTTTGGATGGTTTGTGGCGAGTTTATAAGGAAGAAGGCCTCGCTCGTTTATTCGGCGGAGCTTCCACAGCCACCAGTCGTGCTGTTCTAATGACAATTGGCCAATTGTCGTTCTACGACCAAGTGAAAATGTCGTTGCTAGCTACTGGAGTCTTCCAGGACAACTTAATGACACATTTCTTAGCCAGTCTCACGGCTGTAAGTCATCCAAATTATTAAAAAACAAAGATTTTACTCAGTTTTATATTTAGGGCGCAATTGCCACTACCATGACCCAACCATTGGACGTTTTGAAAACAAGGGCCATGAACGCCAAACCTGGTGAATACCGAAATCTGATGCATTTAGTGTCCCATACTGCGAAATTGGGACCCATGGGTTTCTTCAAGGTGCTTTGAAAAAAATATTTTTTACATTTTTTAGAAATTTTTCTATTTTTTTTTACTTATTTTTAATTAAATTCCGTTTTTTTTAGTTCTTTTAAAATCACAATTCTATTATTAAGGTTAATTTTTTTCGAAATGAAATTCGATTTAGGGAATGTAAATTGAGAACTAATATTTCATCAATATTAGGGTTACATTCCTGCGTTTGTACGCCTTGGACCACACACGATTCTGACGTTTGTTTTGTTCGAACAGCTGAGGAAACACTTCGGATCTGTCGCTGCTTAGTGAAAAAAGAGTTACGATGAATTCGTCTTTAATTTGGGGATACCTTTAGTTTCGCTTAGCATTAAAAATTGAACAAAAACCGCCTGATGTTTGGCCAGTGATGAATGAGCTACTGCCTTGCTCAGCCATAATATTTTTATGGCTAAAAAAGTGTAGGCTTAGGTGAACGGGAGATATATATATTTAGTTGCAAAAAATTTAAAAGCCAGAAACATTTATTAAACTCCTTTTTTTAACCCCATGCTTGTGATTTACAATAATGCAAGACTAGTTTCCCATCGGCACCAAAGCAGTCATATAAATTCTTGATTACTTGATCAGGCGCAGGAGCGAATGATTGACTCACATATAAAAACTAGAAAAATACTGATAAATTCTTCAAGTGGAAAGTCAACTAGGTTACCAAACTGTCCGTTTTTTGGAGCTTGAGGTACTTCTTAATGAATTCTATGATCGCGCCCATTTTCTTTTCGGGCTCAACGTCCCATTTCTTTTGTTTCATGATTGGTGCATCTGCTGTGGGCTTTAATAGGATTGTAACTACAAAAAGTGGGATTCAGTATTATTTGTAGAAATTGTATGTGTATTATGTCTAATTGAGAGTTTGTTAATTACTTTTGGACAACGGAGTTGAAGGAGAAGTACTGCGTGTCCTCTCTTTATGAGAAACATCAGCCTCCGTGGAATGTGGCGTTTCTTGTCGCTGCTCTGTTTGATCTGATTCTGCAGGGAGCGAAATAACTGAACTTAAAGTGGTTTCTTCGGTTTCTAGCTGGTCAATTCCGTTGTTTTCCCCATAGACTGGCAGTTTTTCGGATTCTACATTTTCAGATGTCGACATTTTGGTTAGTTTCCAAATCTAAAGTGGTTTTAAATCACTAAAGTTGACTCTGTTTACATATTTAGAGTTTTTTTGATGGTTTGTTATGGTAGCGGAGTGTGCGTCAGGTTGGAAAACCCTGCCGGATAAATGCGAAACGCGAACGATTTTGCGAAACCGCGCGAAACGTGGTAAAATGAGAAATAGAGAGAATTTGTATTCTAAATTTTCAAATAATACTTCAAATGTGAAGAAATTCAAATCTTCACCAAAAACCCAACTTAACCTAATCGAGCCTAGGATAAATATAATTTAAGTTTATATTAATACATTAAAAGTATTTTAAGTGATTTAAAATAAAAAATTCCTTCTTAAAATTCGCTCTGTTTCGCGTTTTACCATTTCTATTTTCAGATTTATCCACACCCTGTACCCTACGCGTTAATTTTTTACCCCGATTCGTTCGACAGCGCAAAAGCTGTGAGCTGGTACCTCTTCAGCTGGCGTACGATTGGTCGTTCGGGACCTAAGTTCCGCCTCTCGTTCATTTTCACTACGGCTAACATAACAAACGACGATGGGGTCAGTGACAGTCATGGTGATAGTTCCGTGAATCCGTTCCTTTTTATAAGTAATTTAATTGGGTGAGATTTTGCGACGCAATATGCTGAAAGGTAAAAGCTTACTCTACTCTTACATATGTAAAAATATGGCTTGTTATGAACTTAATTTAGGGTTCTAAAATGGGCTATTTTGTGTTTGTAGGGAAGCTGGGTTCTGGACCAAATTTAACTTTCCGTTTCAACGCGACCGACGAGGAGTTGGAAGTTGAGCTCATCCCCGACGTGCAGCAACCCCTTTCACCTAAATTAAAATCCATTCCCGAACGAGATGATGGCAGTGGCAACGAAGATTCCACTCACGTTATGGAAAATGAAAAAACTTCCCGCCCACCGAGTCCAAGTCTAAATCTCAGCATGTCTTGCCCGGTAGCTCCAGAATCCTCACCGGTGAAGGAATACTTAAATAAGCTAAGCCGCAGGTCTTCCAGCTTAGACGCGTCAGAAGCCACAGACGCCGCCTGGAACCTTCTCGCCGACATCAAGGGCAAAATTTCCAGAACGGTTGAAGACAAGATAACGGAAATCAAGCAGGAAAACCGCCTCTTGCACAAAAAGCTCTCTAAACGGGCCCGCTCACTCCAGCTTATTGGTATCAACAAGGATGATGACAAAGATAAAGTGGAAGAAACCCCCGAGGAAGATGACGAGAAAAGAGATGAAATTCTCAACATGAAAGCCGTCCAGGACGGATTCCGAGGCTTTTTCACACGCAACAAGCCCGAGTCCTTCGAATCAGTCACAGAACAAGCTCCCAAACCCATCAAGTCCCAACGCAGTGCCAGTCTGGTTGACCTAGAATCTTTTCACTCTGCCAAACTCCTATCCAACAACCCCGCCACTGCATTAAAGTCACCAATCGAACCCACTACTCAAGATCTCAAAAAACGCCAAAAAAAGTTCCATTCCCCCATTAGGCTCACCCCTAAAGTGGGTCTCATTCCCCACGAGCGCGTTTTACCCACACCTGAAGTCGAAGCTGCAGAAGAAGCCGACGAACTCCTCACTGAGTCACTTCCCATTCAAACTGTCTTAGCACAAGTTCAACAAAACGCTCGAAAAACCGTTCCAGCACAAAACCAGGAAGCTTCACAACCTAAACATCAGTTTTGGCTGGGAATCCTAATACTTTTGGGGGTTTTACTCTGCTGGATTGCTCCGTTTGCTGCTGGCTTTGTCCTAGGAGTCTCGTCGGCGCTCTTTGCGGTCCACCGAGCCCTCGAGAATCCCAAAGTCAGCTTATTCAAGCCCAAAATCAACTTCCAGACAATTAGAGTCAAGGAACACACTGCTCTTCCCTGCGTTGAGGTAACATTTCAATCGGAATGAGATTATTGAGATTAACTTCGTTAGTTTGTTTTGAGTAATTTCGTTGAAATGAATTGATCGATATTTTTTAAAAAATAAGGGTTGGATGAACGAGTTGACTGGCCCTTATCGACCTGAGAAGCGCGGGAAAACTAGGCCAGTCTATGTACGGATCCAAGGCCCTGTTTTGCTCGTACTGGTCCCGCGACATGACAAAGAACCTAACAAATACGCCTCCTGGGATGAGCCTGTGCGCACACCTTTACCTTCTTCGCTCTTACAACGTCGCAGATTGGTGTTAGAAGGGGCACAAGTCACCTTAGAACCTGAACTTTCGGAAAAACGGTAATTTGTGCTCGTTTAAATGTAGAAAGAAATTAAAAGTGGGTTTTTGGTGGAATAGGCTGTGGTTTAGAAAATACCCAATCAAGATCAGTCTGGATCCTAAAAACGTGGTGTCTAGCACTGAGATGAGCCCAGAAAGTGACCGGTTGTATTTCGATGCGGTAGATAATCCTCCTGGAAGCAATGCCAGTCACAGCGAAGACGATTTTGAGCAAGTTTCTCTAGAAATGTGTGCCGAAAAGGAAGTTTACTTGTTTGCCCGCTCAGATAGAGAGAAAGAAGATTGGTAATGATACTTGTCTAACTTTGTAATCTAATTTTCATCTAAATTTGCCTTTTTACGCAGGTTTCGAGCGTTTTCGGTGGCTAGTAAGCTCCAGGCGAGTTCTACTCCTTCATCTAGTCCAAACTCCACACCTAAACGGTCAGGATGGATTGATATTTTTGCGGAAGATGCTACGATGGTGTTTTCTAGCGAGAATGGGAAGGATATTAATTTGGGAGAAGCACTGAAGCAGCAAATGGCGGCTTTTATGATTCCGGTAAGCTTTATTTTGTAAGACTAGTTTATTATGGTTTTTTTTTACGGTTTAGATGAAGGAATTGGAGGCGGAGCCAGATTTCAGTTCTGGCCTAAACGAGTTGGATAATTCTCAAGTGTTGTGGTTCAATGCCTTCGTGGCACGAGTCATGTTCGATTTTCTGAGGCAAGCTGAGTGGGCAGAAGTGGTCAAAATGAGGCTCCAGAAGAAACTTTCCAAGATTAAAGTGATTTTCTGGTTAAAAGTTTTGGGCCTTTTTTGTTATTGATACTTATTTTATTTTTGTCGTAGATGCCGCATTTCATGCAGGGGCTTTGTATTACGCACCTTAGTTTGGGCAAGAATGTACCTAAGATTAACAAAGTTGGAGCTCCTTTTGTGAATTCGCGGGGTTTGTGGATCTTTTTGGACATAAAATATGATGGTGGAGTCAAGATGTCCATTCAAACCAAATTGTGTGTAGGCAAAGGCTTGATTGGGCCTGACTTGGCTGAAAGTGAGAATGCAGAAAAGAAACTTGGTACCAAGTAATTATTTCTTATTTGTGTTACTTTTTTTTAAAGGATTAAAACCAATTCAATTATGTTTTCTATAGAAATGGTGATGATAGTGATGATGAAAGCATTCCTTCCTCAAGTGAAAGCGAAGACGAAGGAGAATCTGATGCTCCTACAGATGATTCCACGTTGAAAAGTGTCGTTTCTAAGATTACTTCTTCAAAATACTTCCAACAAGTACATTTTTTTTTTAAATATTAAATTTTATTGTGTTGGTTTTTAGGCAGCTGAGTCCAAATACGTACGTAAAGCTTTGGAGAATGTCTCCAATATACGCCTGCTGTTAGAAGTGGAGTTGCAAGCCCTGGAAGGTACTTTGGTATTGTGTATACCGCCACCTCCGACCAATAGATTGTGGTAAATATTTTTCCTTTTCTTTTGAAATTTTGGAAAATGTTAGGAATTTATTTCGACTTTTAAAATCAAAACTACTAATGAAGGAAAAAATATCAAGGTTGAATGGTATTTATAGAGAGTGTATAGAGAGTGTATTCTGGTGTAAAATAATTTTCACAAACTTTTTTCAAGGTATGGGTTCAAGACTCCGCCTCGTTTGGAAATTACAGCCAGACCGAAATTAGGAGAGCACGAAGTGAACTATAGTCACGTGACCAGTTGGATTGAGAAGAAATTAGAGCGGGAATTCCAGGTGAGACTTACGTATTTTTTAATTTTTTATATTTTTTTATAATTTACTTTTAAACGTTGATTGCTTTTTAATTTGTATGCATTTGTTTTAGGATTTGCTCGTTTTACCCAATATGGATGATTTGATTATCCCTGTCATGGGCACATCCTTGCCCTAGTCAAGGTATCATTTAACCCAGATTTTGTTTTTTTTTGCACTGGAGTTAATATTGTACGGGCAACAGAATTTGTTACGTTATTCCACGTTATTTCTTTCAATGTTTAAAATCCAGCGATATTAGAATCGTTTCTATTAGGGATTCATAACTTGCAGTTTCTTTGTAAAAAAAAATGACCTCGTATGTCAAAGTGTTATTCCTGTCCTCTGTGATACGCAGAAAATGTTACCCTCCCCAAAACTTTTCAGCTTTCCTTTTTACGCGAGAAACCATGGTAAAATTAGGAGCAGGCAGATATCCATATCAGAATAAGGCTTTCTTTATTATTGTATACAGCGTGCCAACAAAAATACAAGATATTTTGGCGAATGTCTTTCGCAGTTAGGGTTCATTGTTCCGAGATTTAGATCACCTCATTTTTGGTTGAGAAGTTGGAAACTTACTCATTTATCACATTCCCCAACGTTCCTGAGCTGCCAATCATGGTCACTAAATTGTAAGCTGCATTTCGCTGGCGGCAGAAGAATTGCCACGATGGGCTAGACTGCGAGTAAAAGTGGGGCCCCGGTATACACAACCCTCTTATGGGTGAATAACATGGGGAAATTCGGTGGCTGATATCTTAAAAACTACTCGACC
>RJJA01000575.1:0-25416 GCA_003724045.1 Lepidurus arcticus | reverse complement strand
GTCAATTAGAAAAATCTAATGTTACCTTTGCTCGACCGAGCTCATACAAGAAACTTCCTCGTGGTAGGTTTTCGAACATAGTAACTACCACAGTTAATTATTTTCATTGATAAATTAATAGTTTTCATTTTTTTAGACGTGAAGCCCGTCCGCGAAAACTGAGGCCGCGAAAAGGGACCCGCGAATAAGGAGCTATCACAGTAGAAAAACCCTAGCCATACGCAAAAAACCATGCTCCTTTTCAGGGGGAAGGATACCCTGTGAATTCGTGCGATTACGCGGATTTTTCCTCAATCATCAAGTCCCCCTTTCCAGTGTGACCGCACTCCCAATTCCTTCGAACAAAAAAGGGGGATTTGCGCTTGACCGAGGTCATAATGATGCGCCGCCTTCGCGCGGCTTTCAGATATATGAAACTTGTTTATGACAAAATATTACTATAACAGGAGAACTTTTAGAAATTATGTTTAAATTCGTATCTGTAAGTCATTTAGTATTAAGAAGCTCCCAAGTACCGTACGGAAAAACAGGTTATACACGCACTGTGACAAGAAATCATTAGAAAGAACTTTACGTGTTCAATCCCTTCGAATTTTGCGCTAAATATCGATATATGGAAATAATCGGCTTATCGGGGATTTCCTATGGAAATCCGTTAGATGTGACCTGTGGTGAAAGAAACCTTGGGGTTTTTGCCTACCTGCGTTCCACCCTGGGGTTTAATTCCTACGCAGTGAGACCGCAGCCTTTGACGAATTAAAAGCTCTCTTCTTTGTGTATCTCTCGAGATCGGCGGGTTCGAGAATCGGGCTCGAGATCGGTCACGTAGCACATCGGCGGGTTCGAGAATGCCGGTTTTCCCGAAGGATAAATCGAGTTGGATTTTCCGCTCGTGTAGGGGTCTCGATTCTCCCGTAAATGGTTCGACTGGAATAGGGCAAAACGGAGATATTTTTGTCTAAAAAGACAAAGTGTCTGGGTTTTTCAATATGTGCAATTTCAGGCACAGCTGGGGTTGGGGTTTTGGGGGAGGCAGGGGTTTGCCTGACAGTCAATAAGGCCAGCTAATAGCTCTAGTTGACGGGTAACATGGACGGGGGTTGAGAGGGGGAGATTTGTGGATGTTTGGTCGGGAGGTTGGCATGTGGGGCAATGGTAGGGTAATGGTAGTGGTGGGGCATCAGCTTCTTCTCGGGTAGGGCTAGAGGGGTTACGGAAAATTACGAGTTTTCAATTTTCCAATTGGATTTTCCAATTGCAATTTTCCATCTATGATTAACTCGTGCTGATTAATGAAGTCTATCCCCAAGACGATGTCACAATTAATGTGGGGACTAATGAAGAAATCATATCTAAATCTTCGTCCTGCTAGGCCGATTTCAGCGTGAACGGCTCCTTTAATTTTTAGTTCCGCATTTAAAATTGAATACAAGCGGATGGTGAGGGGATATGGTTGAAGGCAAAACCACTACTTTTTAAGTCTTCGTACACTGATTCTTTCATCAGCGATACTCCGGCTCCACTATCGACGAGAGCTGAGTATGAGAATTGGCCAACATCTGCCTTGAGTACGGGAGTCTTAACACCAGTGGATACTTCTACGACTACATCGTTAAAATAAACAGGTGGGCAGGCATTATTGGCTTCGTCATCACGAAATTGGGGAGGCGGAGAAATAATTGGGGGAAGGTGTTGGTTTCTCACGTTTGTTGTTGGTTCATCACGAAACCGGGGAGACGAGGGCTTTTGCGGGTTAAAGCGGTTCACATCCGACCCTCGGCGGTGCTGTTGGATTCAGATCGGATTCAGTTGTGTTGTTATTAACATTTCGCGTTAAAAGACGTCAAATAAATCTAAGAACACTTTGCTTGAGTGAAAAATCATGTAGAACTCGCGTTTACCAACACTGAGTGCGGCATCCTATTTAGCGATAGGATACAACTAGTTTTAAGAAATGATCGAAGATCGCGGGCATATGACCATGTCTGTGGACCTTTTGAACTTGGATGTACACATATTAGGCGCCGAGGAACCGACGAATAGACTAACATCTATTTCGTCGGGCTTGGGCTTATCGCGCGGTGATGAATTGACGAAGCTTCGTGCAGGCGAAGGGCGGGTTGGCTTTAGGACCTTCCCAAAGGAGTTTTGCTACTTGCGTTTATTCGAAGATGTTTTGGGTGTGAAATTCTCAGTTAAGAACATTATTAAACTATTTGGTGCGTTTCCGTCTTTACGCATTGTTTTGGCTCAGTTGATGCGTCTATCTACCCACGACCGCTATGTACATGATGTTTATGTGTCGGTCACGAACCTGACACACGTTTCTGAAATCAATTTGGTTAAATTAAGTGATTTGATAGGTTAATATATGTTCTGTGACTATATTGTGGGCACGAGTGTGAATCCTGAGACGATGACGGATGTCGAACGGGGCGAGGCCTATCAACGCTGTGTATGCGCAGGTACGGTCGCGACGTTGGCGGTTATTTCTGGGAAGACCGTGAATGAAATTATGCAACGCGGGGCGTTGGCCTTAGTGGCGCACGGCATTGCCAGCGACGATTCGAAGATTAAAAATCTTGTCGGTTCGCAATTAAAATCGCGTCTGTCGGACCCTTCAAATAATGTGTACGTACAGTAGGTTATCGACACGCTGGAGCTGACAATGTTGCAGGAGGCGTGCCGCGAATTAAATGTATTAGCGGGTACGACGCGCACTCATTCCCATGCTTTGGCTGCAAATGGTCGAATTCTTGCTACAGAATTATGCCTGCAGATGCTCGGATATAAGAAAAACCGACCGGCGACATACGAAGATGTTCATCTGCTGGATATGGGGGATGGGGGATTACACTCGTCACATCAATCGGGGTAGGGCGAATATTCATTTGTGTACACCCTTGATAGATTGGAGACGCAGGTCGTGAAGCTTCACGGAAAGTGACGTTGAGCGATATGGTGAACGTTGATGGATTAACAACGATACATTCAACGTTCTGATCGGAGACGGACGGTGTAAACAGCGCTACCGGAAGAGAGCCCATGATTTTGGTGTCACTGCAACGCACGGAATGATTATCCATGCTGTATACGATTTGTGGGGTGAAGGAGGTAACCACTTTGCACAAGACTGGATAGTCATAAGTTTCAAACGGTTATTTCAGTAGTACATTTCGACCTTCGTATTTTTACAGAAAAAAACATTTTTATTGCGGATTATCGGAGTTTGGTGACTGTCGGTGAGGAATGGATAGAATCTGACTTCCAAGGTGATCTTTGGGTTATCGCCATAATTATCGTGATTATGTTGATATGGTGACACGTCAAATTGAACGAGTTGCACAAAAGTGTGGTGTCCTGTTCTTGAAGTATACGTTATGCGAGCGTAAACCTGAATGTCCCGAGTTTGAATCTGCTGTTTAGAATATGTGGTTCGATACGAACAATACGGTAGTGGTGAATACGTGTCGTTACGACGTCGGGTATTATGCCAATTCCGTTTTCTTCTACTCCGGCGACGATGAACGTTGTGGGCGATTTAAGCGGGTTTCCCTGACAGATTCACGAATTTTGTGGAACTTAATTCTACAGAACTGCATTCGCTCGTCGGAGAAGAATTACACTACACCTGCAATGAAGAATTACACTACACCTGCACCTGCATACACTACACCTGCAATGATGCCGTTAATTAGCAAGATGAAATTGTGTCAGCGTACGAACACTATCGCTAGACGCATGTCACGGACGAATGATGTTGACCAACTTAGCGAAACTGCATCCACGGCGCTCAAAAGCATGCGTAGTGAGGGTATAAAAGTGTGTGATCGTTTGAAGTTAGTAAGTTTGAAAGGTGACGGGAAATGTGCGGATTATGCCATGTTATATGCTTTAGGAATGCCGATGGAAGACGAATATGTGCGGCGGCAATGCCGTCCTACGCATTCCGAATATTTTTTATCAGATCGAAATTCTGGATGTCGTGCGTTTACATTTTGACAGGTTTGCATTTTTAAACCGATCTTCTCTTTAAGTGCGGATTTCGAAGCGTACTTGGTTTAGAAGGGCAAACGTCCGACGGAAGAGAAACCAGGGAAAATCTCCGGTCTCAGTGAATGTTTAGATATTATTATGACCGGTCTGCTGAAATTTGCTTTCTCGACTTATACTGATAAGTCGTTATTCGATAGGGTCGCTACGGTGGCTAGGTTAAGCGAGTTTGAGCGCAAGGAGGTGTCCGAAAAACCCTGGCGTATAGATGCGCCGCTGCCAGTGGAGTTTCTTGACGGCAATGTGGTGGACGAATCGTTGGAAATATCTTTCGGATTCGGTGTCAATGAAATGTTGGGTACATTGGGTGCAGGCGCATTGCCGTATATAGAGATGAGTGATCGTTTTCATGTGTGGAAGATTCGGCCGTTGAAAGTTGCTTCGGATTGAATGTAGTTTTGGATAACTCACCGTCATTAGACTCACGGTTCGACGGTTGTAAATTACGAATGAAAGGAGTCGTGAAAGAGTGTATAGCGAATGGATGTGATGAAATAATGGAAGGAGTTGTAAAAGGGTGTGTCGCGAATGAATGTGAAAGTTTTGAAGCGCCAAGTGCTGAAGAGTTGGTGATGAAACCATTGATCGGGCCCAAAGTAGAAGACCGCGACGTCCATTACGAAACGAAACTTAATGATTCGAACTGCTATAGCGCTATGTTCGAAAGCTGTGAAACTACGGCGTTGAGCGTCGCGGACATGAAAGAAGCACTTTTGACCGACATTGTTGAAACAGCGACGATGCAGAGATTCTTAAGAGATGTTAAGTCCACCGTGGTGAAGGAATCATTAGGCTAACGCTTGAAGAAAACGATATGCAAACCTGTGCTATGTAAACGAAGTAAGAAAGTGATTGAGAAAGAATTTGATATGACGTGTGACAGGAAAATCACTATCCAAGGGCAGGCGATCAATGGTGAGCAGTCAACTCGGACGCTGGAAGAAACGCGTCACACTCTGAAAACTTTTGAAGAGACGACGTCGCACGTCTTGGTTCGAGATGTTGCTATTGGCACTGAGGTTCTTGAAGGTATACCAGTAATACGCAAGCGTAAGTTGAGGTAAAAAATGCACGACGTTGGCACGCAGGCATATTTGGTGGACGTGGGTGCAGATCCATTCTTGCAATCTCTCGCCCCAAGTTCCTCCACCGGTGGTTCATCCTATACCGAAAGTCGACCAAAATCAATTTCCACTGCATCATCCTCAAAGCCACATCATCCTCAATTTCCACTGTAACATCCTCAAAGATGAAGGAGAAGAAAAGAAACGCTCTACCGTTGACACCTCTGGCGGAGCACATTGATATGTGTGCCGTTATGAAGCGTGTCAACTTACCAGAGAACGAACCGCAACGCACTACGGCTTTATACCTTGCGGCCGATATGATTAAACAAAATGTGCTGCTGGCGTATGCTTGGCCCGCTTGTTCGAGTAAATATTAAGTTTCCAAAACATTACAATTTTGGTCAAAGAAAAAATTTTCAGTGCAGCGGATATAATGACTTTGCCGATGATCCGAGTGAATGATTTGAATGTGTCTGATGAAAGTAGGCGAATTGCGTGTGTTTGTCAAATTGTTTGAATCTACGGTTGGTATGAATGCTATGTTGGAAAGGATGGAGGACAATGCTGGTGGGCGGTTGCGTGTGTCGTTGGACGTCGCCGCTTGTAAAGATTACTCGATCGAGGTCCTTGATTTGTATTTGGTTGTGCGTCGGATGGTTAACCTGAGTTTTATTTTGTTCATGCACCCGCGTTGGATGATTTATACCTTTGCGTCACCATTTATTTATCCCGACCAGACGAAAGCTGATGTTTTCCCTCAACTGACGGATCAGGAACTTGGCATGGTCCGCACACCGGCGTTAATCGAAGACGGTAAGATGGAAACGGCTTACAAGAACAGTATGCTGGGATTTATCCATTCAACAGCATTTGCGGACTAGGTTTTGTCACTTGAGTTTAAGGCTCACCATAGATTCGCGACATATCCAAACGGTAGATTACGCTTGCATTCCATTTCAGCTCTGAGCAAAGGTGAAGAGGCCGACAATTGATTGGGTGAATGGACCAAGAGGCTGCGGTAAGACGGAGTTTGCAATTCGATCGCATACATTTCCTTCTGAAGGCGCCCGTGGTGATCTGATTCTGACGGTGACGAAAGAGGGGACGGAGAGACTGCGCAATCGCTTATCGCTGAAGGTCAATGAAAAATTTTTGAAGCGGAATTATAGAACAGTGAGATCGCTTTCCGTCAACGGTATGGACGGAGGCGAATCTGGAGATTTCGAACAATTTCGAACAAAGATGTTCGAGCAATTTCGAACATGTTATTGTGGACGAGACGTTGATGATGCATGCCGGTGCTTTGGGTTTCGTGGCGGCGTTGACAGGATGTGGAAGCTGACACTTTTCGGCGACAAGCATCAGTTCCCTTTTATTGATCGTGACCATGTTACGACAATGCGTTATCACAGCCCCGAAGTTTACTGCTCCTTTCATCGTCATTGAACCGCACCTATCGTTGCTCCGTTGACGTCGCGTATATCTTACGCGATAAATATGAAAGTTTCCATAGCGCCAGCGCGGTGCTTCGCTCCATGCGACGGAGAGCGCTACTCTGGAACGAGGATTCCAAAAGAAGGTGTGACGTATCTGGTTTTATTCCAATCAGATAAAGACTTGCTTCGCGATGGTTATGGTGTGAAAGGGAGGGTAATGACGGTTCACGAAGCACAAGGTTAAACTTTTAAACACGTGCGATACATAAGAACGAAACCAAAACCATTACTCTTGTACGCCTCCAAAGGGCATGCCATAGTTGCAACAAGTGACCCACGGACACCTTTGTCTATTATTCAGATGAAGTTGACTTGGTAGTGAGGTGGATTGATAGGTTGCCGAATGTGTCCGATTCGGAACTGCGATCGAGAAATGAGAAAGGAAAATTGGATGCTGGTACGGTTTTTAGCGGCGGCTTTATAGCTGGGCAAGAACTGTTGCTGCGCCCTCACCTGGACACCTTTGCGGGCACAGTCGCGATGGAAGTGGTAAGATTTCGCGATCCTACCGACTGCGCCAGTTGTAAAAAAGTGTTCTCACAAGTTATAGTAGGTTCTTTTTGGTAAAAGGAGAGGCTGTGGTTATCAGTTAGAATCTAAATAGGACTTAGAACGTGGACTAAGGTAACCGGGGAGAAAAGTGTAAGTACTTAAAGGACATATAATTCAGACTTAGGTAACCACGGAATAAAGTTAAATTAATAAAGTAAAGAAAGAGTCCGAAAAGGAACTCTGAACGGTTTAACTGGTTTATTTGTACTCACGGAACAGACCACGTCACCGACAAGATTCTAAGCTAAGGGGATCGAATTTTTCAAAATTGTCTGACAGGCATGAAAATGGTCTAAAAAAATCCGTGATTCTTTTTATCGATTTATAGTGGAAAAACTAAGAAAAATCGGACATATAGTTTTTTATATAAGCACTTTATATGGTCATTTTTGAGGTGAAAAACGTGTCCATTTCCTATGTTAAAAGAAAACGCAGACGTCGTCGAGGTCTGAGTTGGCAGTGCTAGCAAGCTATTCCCTGAGCAACCCCACTGCACCCAGTTTCACCACCCCCTGCTACTCTTTTGCGTCCCTGTTCGCTCTAATCCACTTAATTTGTCGCAAATTGGTTAAAGAACAAGCGGTGTGTTCTAATGTACTTTATATTAACCTGGGAACTAGTAAACCACTTCACTAGTACGTATAAATATTACTATAATGCTTTATTTACTTACAGCTTCAACTGTCTTAAACATGGTCTGTTTAGAACCCGCATCCTCGAACCGCGAACTCGGTTTTAGTTTGTTACAGTTGCAAAATACGCGGCTATTTTGACAATTTGTTCGTTTGATCTTCATTCAGCTTATATCAAATGCGAAATGGTTTGCGAAAAATTTTGCGGGAGAAATCCAAAGAGAGCTTGAACACCTATGTTCATATCAACTACCTACAGGGTCAAAAACGACCCCAACAAACCGTACCGTCCTAATGGCCCACAACTGTGCGTCTGGGAACAGCACTACAGACAAAACGGAGAGCTATTCGCACTTCGCAGCACTGATTCCAGATGCGCAGTTGCGGGCCATTAGTACAGGTCGATTTGTTGATAATTAAAAGTAAATCCACAAAATTACAAGTCAATGTATACCCGGCTATTTTGACAATTTGTTCGTTTGATCTTCATTCAGCTTATATCAAATGCGAAAGGGTTTGCGAAAAATTTTGCGGGAGAAATCCAAAGAGAGCTACGAACACCTGTGTTCATAGCTCAGAGCTATGGTCTATATGCGTTAAGGGTCTTCGAAGAAATTTGTTTGCCCTACTGTCAATCGTTCAGCGAAATTGATTATATATGAGCTGTCCCAGGGGACGTGACAGCAATGGAGTGACAAAACGAAGGCAAAAGTAAGCAGCTGTGCCTATTTGCTATTTAGACGTGCTGCTTTTACTGTATGTATATATTTCTTTATAAATTAGCCACAGAAGGTAGATCCAAGGAAGACAACACAGAGGCACGCTTCCTCATTTTTGAAATATTTAATTTAAATTATTGCGGAAATCGGGCTATAAGGCAAAACTGCAGAAGTCGAAGGAAAGTGAGTCAATTGGAAACTGTCGGCAGTAAATTGTTCGTGGACTAGACGGAAAATCAGGCCCTCCAATCTGCATAGTTCAAAGTTCATACAAGCTCCATAAATAGGGTTCTATAGGTATAGCGCCCCCACGTCATTGTCCGTTTGAAACTTGCGAAGACAAGTTGGAAAAGCCAAGCGCCAAGGTAAATTCTGCATTTTGCTCAACAATACGTATCACATACCAGTTAAGGATGTGTTAAACTGATTGTAACCATTGACTTACTATTCCAGTAGTAAACATAACCTATTACGGTTAATCTTTTCGTCTTTACGACTCCTTTTGTCATCTGATATGATAAAAATTGCTTCCTTGTTCTTAAACTGATCCCGCAGAATTCCGCTGCCCTTTGGAACTCGACATAACTGACGCTGTTGAAGACGCGGAAATCTCTGATTATCATGAAGATCAACGGCAAATACGAATAAGTAAGTAATCTTAAATGTTAAAACAAAGTTATTAAAGTCAAGTCACGACAGAATGACATGATATACATAATATATTTTTTTGGTCATATATATATAGGTACGGTGAGAGATCTAACTGCGTCGGAGAGACTTGGTTATTTGGCAGCTTTTTTTTGCTGGTGCTAATTCTAGTTGCCTTACGAATTTTTCTTGTATATTATATTTCTATGTATGATTGTAAGTGTATACTTCAAAAAGATGCTGATGCTGTCCAAAGTGCCATAATTATTACATATTAATCAATACACATAATCGGCAATGTTCAAAATAACCAAAGAAATGGTTTTTAGTTCGTTAACTAGCCTTGATATATATATACGTTTCGTTGTAGAAGTCGAAGGGTAAAGCCGAAGGGTCGAAAAGAGTGGTATATAGGAGTGTATATACTCGAACATCTAACCGTGAGACGACCCAGTCTTTATCTCCCCTTCTTCAAACATGAAAGGGACATATATATATGTCTAGCTTTTTCTACAAAACGCGCATCTCTTTATTTCTTTTCTACAAGTTTTGCAGTGCGGATTGAGTACTGTCGCCAATAAGTTGTCAGTGGACTATACCAAGAATCAGGACCTTCATAGTTCATAGAAGTTCATTATAGGGAGCACGGCGCCCCGTCATTGTCCGTTTGATAATTGCAAATACATGTCCGAAAAGCAAAGCGCCAAGGTAATTTCTGCATATTTTTACTCAAAAATACTTAGCAGTTAAGGATGTGTTTAACTGATTGTAACCATTGAGCCTATATTCCAGTACTAAACGTAACCTATTACGGTTAATTTTTTCTCGTCCATATACTACAGGTCTGTACTACTTTTTAGCAAGCTGAAACTGAATGATGTCAGCTTATAATACACACGGACACGCAACATCAGGTATTTGCTGTTCTTACACACAAAAAAATGCCCTTCCTGATATGATAAAAATTGCTTCCTTGGCCTTAAACATATCCCGCAGAAGCATACCGAGGCCGCCCTTGCTTGCATTTGGAAGTCGACAACATCATTGTTTCTGAAGACGCGCCTGATTCGGTCTCGGAAACTGCTTCATGTGAAGTTGAAGATCAGTAACGGCAAATAAGTAAGAATAAGTCAGTCACTTAAATGTTAAAACATTCTTCAAGTCAAGTATCACATGACTGACATGATATATTTCTTATAGTGAGAGCCGCACTAATGGATGACGTGTGTTTTATTAGGGTATTGATGATGGTAATATTATTTGTGTTTGCTATTGTTCTTTATTTGTACATATATTATTAAATATATAATATTTTCGCATTCTAGTATTGTATTGAGCGTGATGTCTCCATACTTTGATGTCTGACATACGTGATGTCTGCATACTTTGAAAAGCTAATGAGCCTGTTGGTTTACTGAAAAGAACAATCTGGCTTGGAGACATCCCCGAGAAACTAGTATGACATTGGAGAAAATTCCGTTGTCTGTCTTATATATTTTGGAAGCATACTGACCTATTTCACGAAGGAAAATCGTATACAAAATTCTAGCATTATATTCCTCGATTAGATTACCAAGAAAGGCTTTCAACTCAGCGTACAAGCCTTCGCTTTCTACTTAATTCCTGTGCAATTCACCACTGAACGTTATCTCAAAGTTCAAGTTCAACTTTATTAAGCGCTTTCACAAACATTGAAACCTTTCTATTATAAGCACGTCGTTCAAGGGAAACTAAGTTCTGGTATAAAATGTGTTTTCTGCTCGTGTTTGAAATCATTCCAGCAGCAGCTAGAGACAAGTAAGTCAATATCGAATTTAATGTACATTCTTACATTTGCTTACTTATTTTTGCACGTTTTCTATTAATAGAGAATGGAGAATTATAATTGCCACCACTACCATCAGCAACGCCAATCGCCCTGTCCACCGCCGTATCAGCCACCTCTATTCATATATCAGCCACCCTATCAGCGACCTATTTTCCTATATCAGCCACCGTATCAGCCTCTTGCTGCCCGGGCTCCAGCCCCGGTTCCTGCTGCTGTCCTGCTCCTGTTGCCCCGGTTTCTGCTCATTCGTGCTGCTGCCCTGGTTCCTGCTGCCCCGACTACTGTTTCCCCGGTTCCTGCTGCTGCTGTCCTGATTCCTGCTCCTGCTGCCCCGGCTACAGCAGATTGGGCGTAAGAAATTTCCATAAATTATTTAATTCATTATTTATTTATCAGTCTCTATTTTTCCTATACATGAAAAAACTATACAATCGCGAAAGACGCCGTAAACAAAAGGAGAAGCAGAAGGAGAATCATCGCAGGCTCGCATCGCAGGCCTATTTGTACCGAATGCATCATGTGACTCATCCGCCACCGCATGTGCCTGCCCTGGCTCCGGCTCCTGCCCCTACCCCGGCTGCTGTCCCGGCTCCTGCTGCCCCGGTGCCCAATGACAATAGTTGGTTTCAAGTTCACAAAGGTGGAAAAAGTCGAAGACTTTTTTTTAGATGTTTCATATGATTTTATATTTGTCATGACATGGTAGATTAATCAGACATTTTAGCACGCCACGTAGTTTATAGGCAATTTATTCGTAGGTTGCTTTCCCAACAGTCTTTAGGGAAATGAAATTCGGGTATACAAGGTGGTTGCTAGCTCGCGTTTGGCATATCAGTCCTCAGCGAAAGAAAGCCAAGTAAGCTTTATTGCCTATACTAAATTATGTATATTTATTTGCATTCTTACATTTGTTTATCTTTTCCCTCAGTTGATCCACGACAAGCAACCAAGTGTAATGGCATCCGATCAGAGAGGCAAATATTTACGTATCGACAGCGACGACGCTCGACATGAATTTCATACACCAGAGAACCCCTGCAAGACTTGTACCTTCTGCATGCTGAGAGGACAAATGACGGAGACCAGGTTGAGGCTTGCAGAGCAAGAACACCGCAGAAAACATCAAGAAGAACTCATAGAAGTCTTTTAATTGTGTATTTATTTTTGGAAAATGGGTTTTCTAACGTTCGTTTATCCATTTTTTTAGAAGATGCGAGAAGATAACGCTACATTACTGAGGGACCGAGCCAGCTTCAAGATTAGGATTTCGGAGCACGAGCAGCACATCGAGGTGCAATCCAATCTTATTGAAGTAAGTATTATCATTCAAATTTCGTTGGAACTGTTTTTCTAACGCTAGTTTTCCCATTTACGCAGAGGATACGAGAAGACAACGCTAATTTACATATGGACAAAGCCAACTTAAAGATCAGGCTTTCAGAGCAGGAGCAGCACAACGAAATGCAAGGCCAACTCCTTAAAGTAAGTCTTATAATTATTTTTTTTTTCGAACTTTTTTTTCTAACGCGTGTTTTTCCCTTTTCGGAGAACCTGCGTCAAGATTACTTTCGTGTAATGATGCAGCGAGACGATTTGTTAGGACGACAGATTAGGAGCACACTTTCTGCATCGGAGTCCTCTTCGAAAACCAAGGTACGGGGGTACTTTCTCTCCCTTCATCTGACGACTCCCATCCCATGACCACCCTTCTTCCTACTTTCTCAGGATTAGTCAGGAGCATCAAGGCCTGGAGCATCCGGGTCTTCGGATTTTGAAGGGGTCAGAAGCGGTTAAGGTCATCAGTTGTCTTTTCAGTCGTCTACCCTTCCTGCACCTTGCTTTCCCTCCCTCACACCCTTTCTATTCCTTGTATAATTATTTAAATATTTGTTAGAATTTCGGTTTTTCTAACGCGTGTTTTCCATTTTCACAGGGCTTTCAGAGCATTTCTGAAGAGAAGAAGCTCGCAGCCACTCACAACGACAATTGGGCTGGAAATCGACGAATACCCTCTTTTACATCCCTCCATCGACCTATGCCCGTCCTTTTCCTTTACCTCAGTCCATAATTACCGCAACTCCTCCAGATGCTGAACCTGTCCCGAAACGGTCCCGAACCTCTCCTCCATGTATTATATTTGACTCCAGCTCCGATAACGTCGAAATCCCAGCTCCATCGGATGCTCAAACTATCCCGAACATTACTTCCCAATCCACTCATTTATTTGACTCCAGCTCTATTAGGGACGAATCCCAATCTATACTTCCATTCCACCCGACATCCGACCCGAATACCATGCGCGATAAACCGGTCAAAAATGTTTTTAACATCTGACCGGACATTGATATTTGACATCTGATATTGTATAAAACATTGTTGTATAAAACACGCTGTTGGGTAAAAGTCTTCGTTCCTAATTAACCGGGACTCGTCTGGTTTTTCCGGCTTGATGTCACACAGCACACATCCCCTTTCTTGACCTGTGACCTCGCTATAACGACATGAATAGGGATTACCCTTTCCTAAAACTTTATTATAGTTTACTCTGGAAACGAAACGGTTGTAGTATAGGCCTACTCAGTGGTCAACTGAATGCTGAAAGTATCAATTGATACGTAAAGTGTCGTATTTCGTCGTACAAGCAGAAAGTCGGCTTTGAATATACTGAAACTTTAAAAGTTCTAAACAACGCAGAGAAGTGTGAACGTGTTTTAGAAACAAACTATTTCCATAGATAAAGTGTCGTATTTCAGTTCAGAAATAAACAAATTGTCGTATTTCAGTGTAGAACAGACAAAGGTGCGGGCGCATTTCGATGTAAGAAAAAGTATTCTTGCAAAAATGGAACCTCCCCCCGAGTAGTGAAAAGGAGAGACGAATATAAGCGTTACCTTGATCGTGACTCAACTGCCAAAATTCCAAAAAGAACACTCAGCAGGCTAAAGCAGAAAATGAGTAAGTATTTGCAATAATTTATTATTATTCTAACTGTATGCGGTTCAAATGCGTAGGGAGGTCTTAGGAGTTATTTTTCTATATTGTATAATCTTGAACGGTATTACCGTTCAAGTTGGGGACTTTCTCTGCACTATTTTTATTTATTTTTAAACGGCTCACGCATCGAAATGGTGGTGAACAAGGCCAGTAAAGAATAAGAGTATCAGAGCTGTCAAAAGGCCAACTAAATAAGTTGGTCTGTTTTATGACAACTTTTTTTCCATTTTGAAACCTTTAATGCACGTAAGAAAATAATGTTGCTTCCATTTAATTCGGCCTATAAATAGGTCATAAGAGTTGTAGCAGTGCGTAAAAATTGCCATTTAGTGCGTAAAAATGTAGATGTATTACAATTTACTTCCATTACAAGTTTACATTACAATATTATATCAATTAATAAAGATATATAAATAAAATAGAAAATGATACCGACAATAAATAAAATCAGCATCCCCAGTACTGACCAAAAAACTTCATCTTGTACTTCGGCGTTCACTATAAAAAAAATATATAATGTAATAATGTGCTACTTGACTTGAATAATAGTTGTTTTAACATTTAAGATGACTGACCTCCTGATTTGCTGAACATTTTCAGCGTAATTTGCCTACTTGGGATTTCAACGGAAAGTGATCGAAATATTGTTATAAAACTTTGAATAGAACCCATTCCGTAATCAGAGATCATCGTCAGCGGTTCTTGATTTCGGTGTTACCAAATTCTTTAATTATTTCAAAGATTATAGCATTGTAGTTGATCATTTAAAAACACAACCAAAAAAATGCATCATTGCGTTCGTGAGTTGTACAAACATTGAGTGGTGCAAGTTATTACGTTACTTGTTTTGACTGAAAATCACAAGAAATAAAATAGTGTCATCCTAGAGCAAACAGAAACTGAGAGGCGTTGCTTTGAAGAACCGAAGTGAAAAGCTTTGCCAAGAACACCCAGCAGATCCCGATGAAGTATCGCCAGGTGAAAGTTTACAATTACAAACTTCCTGTAGTGTAAGTTCCAGACCTGCTGTAGAATCAGTTTCCATTGAGCCTATAGCTAGCACTAGCTCCATTGTTTCCCATAGCATTTCCTGCAATTATTTCCCTTTACAGCGTAAGCACCCAGTCCAACATGGCAAGTTTGACAGAAAAAGAGCAATCCATTCGGCATGATTTAAGTTCTTTTGCTCAGGGATTGGATTTTGATTTGAGCTTGAATTTTCAGATGAGCTAGGCTTAGGGCTTGGAACTTGATTTACCTTAACGGAACGAAATGGGCTTGGACTTCATTTAAGTTCTTTTTTTTAGGCTTAGGTACAACCCTGACCCAAAATAGCAATTAATCAGGTACGTAAAGTTGGAAAAATATGGGAGAAAGAGGCAAAGCTAGAAATGGAAAATACAGGGAACGAAGAACGTGAATCGGCTGAACAAATCGACGAAGACAACACGCCGTACATAACCGTAATAGGCGATGGTGGGTGGTCTCAAAGGAGCCACGGCACCAGGTACACAGCCAAGACAGGTGTGGGCGTAATCATTGGTGAACGGACCAACAAAATATTGCATGTAGGAGTTCGTAACAAATACTGTTCCATGTGTCAAGAAGCTAAGAACAAACAAGTGGATCCTCACCCCCACGAATGTTTCAAAAACTGGGATGGTCCGTCTACAGCTATCGAAAGCGACATCATTGTAGATCGTTTTAGAGATGCTGAAGACAAGCACGGCTAGCGCTATCGAACGTTTATTGGAGACGGGGACTCTTCGACCCATAATGCTATCCTTACTAATACTCCTCCCACTCAGAAAGCCGTCCGCAAGCTTGAGTGTGCAAATCATGTAATGAAAAATTACACGAAATCTCTGTATAAACTTCAGGGCAAAACCCCTGCCAATAAAAAACTTTTGACCCCTCTTTTGATACGTAAGCTTCGCGGTGCAGCACGAGGTGCAATCGATCGTAACGCTAGATGGAAGGGAAATGTTGATCAACTTCGTTCTTTTCTGACCAATGGTCCAGACATTATCTATTGAATGACCACACTTTTTACACTGCGGCCAGCGATGGTGGAAAAGGATGTAAGTCAGTGGGTCAGAAATTGAAACAGAATGATCTTGTTGGGTTGTAGGAGCAAAGCTGCAGGTTTGCTTCCTGAAGTTCCCACTAACCTCGCAGAGCGGTTTATGTCCATGGTGGCTAAATTCTCCGTTCGCAAGCAATTTCTCCGTTCGCAAAGGTGATCTTATAATTACCGATGTTAGGGTGCTGTTCTAGAATATCACCACGGACGAGGTTTTCAGGCTGCTATTTTGAAAAAATATGGTTCCCGTAGCATTGCTACGGAGAATTTTGCCAATAAATATCACGACGCTATTCAATCGTTCAGAAATAGGTTAGAGAAGTCATGGGAAAATAATGCTATTGCTTCTCCACGACAAGCTTCGACTCGGAGACGCGAAGCTATCGCAGGACCTGATTGCCATTATGGAAAGCCAGATTTGCCAGAGAAAGAGATCTTGCGTGACAGGTGCAAACATATTGTTGCTCAACTGCAGCTTAGCAGGGAGCAGATTGTGGCCCTTGAACAGAAAACTAGAGAGCAGGCTCATTCTTCTGAGTGGTTTGATGCAAGTGCGAGTAGACTGACCGCTTCTCACTTTGGCAAAGTGTGTAAGCTCAGAGATACAACATTGCGTCAAAATACATTGGAAGTGTGAGAAAGTGTCCTTTTCCTTTTCCAAACCCTGACAACCAGCTGACTCTCGAACACCAGACAAAACTGAGTTCACCAAAGAAAAACACCCGAGAGGTATCTTCATTATAAAATGCCACCGTGAAACGGTATCTTTTAAAAATACCATTGAGCCAATAGTTTTGTCATCAGGTGATGACAATAATAACTAATGCCAGAGAGTAAAAGATAGTTTGAGCCTCTCGTGAGATGATTTCCTTAATGAAATCATTGAGTTCACCAAAGAAAAACACCCGAGAAGTTGCTTTCAAATAAAATGCCACCGTGAAATGATATCTTTTAAATATACCATTGAGCTAAGAGTTACTTGCATCCGGTGATGACAATTTTATATCTGAAGCCTGAGAGGCTAGTTCCCTCACCTGCGTATTCTAATCGGTTCTCACCTTGGAACGAAAATGTGATTGATGGTGCAGATTGTGCAAGTTTTTATGTAAAGTTTTCGTAACTGTAATTCACGTTGCTAAGATAATTTATTTTAACTACATTTTATTAACTACAATTTTATTATATTTCACAGGACGATTCAGATGAGGAAGCGCAGCAAGATGCGGATTTGGCTGACCGGCAGCAAGACGCGGATGTAAGCGACCGGTCCTCATTAATGCAAGAGGTCATGCAATGCTTGCAAGAGCTGGATGTCAAGAAAAACGACAAGAAAGTAAGTAATATGATCAGGAGTCGTTATTTTAGTAATTTTCTGTAGTAATGTAGTGTTACAAATTTCGTTACAATATTAATTTACTGTTTTTTCCCCTGTAGTTCCGTACCTTTGGGGATCACACAATATCTCTGGACCAGCTAGAGTCCTACATAGCCGACCTCCCGCCAACCAGCGGCAAGGACGTAACCAGCGGTCTGCTAAGGTTCTTGTTCGGAACAAACGTATTGGCCGCGCAAACCTTAACAGGAAGAACGGGCTCCGCGAAGAAAGTCCCAACGAAGCCACAGCTCAACCCTGCAACAATTGCTGCTGTGGCAACTTACGTTCTGGCGTCCCAACATGATTTAACTGCCATGTCTCAATGCACGAAGAGAATCCGCAAACCGACGCTTCGTGAAGGCTTCCTCGACACTTCAAAGCCAAAACTAAAAACGACTCCAGCAACAACGCAACCAAAAAGGGATCTGCAGCAAACGAAGTATGTACAGGCTTGTACAACTATAAGTCGCATTCTAAAGCCTGCTACAACTACAGAAACCTGACGCGTGGAACAAGGTCTACACCCAGTGGAGGAAGATGAAATCTACGTACTCTGCTTTCGTTGACAAATCGAAGAATCAAACGGGGAATGGTCACATCGCTCCTTCGCTATACTACGAGGAACTGCACGCTTTTCTATGTATGATTTTTAAAATTCGAATGCAAATAAATAGAAATTCAATAGTCTTTCCATTTAGGCGAAACTCAATCGATTAATCCAGTGGCTTTGTCTGACTCCCTGCATCGTGAGGTACGAGTACCTGCTTCAAAGGACCCTGATACGTTCAACACAGAAAAACACAGAGTGCACATTTACCGTGATTATTTAGTGAGTATTATGAAAAGTTTTTCTTTGCTTACACTTGCTTTGGCTTGCTTGAACAGCTTGAGGTGAGGAGACGGCAGTGGTGTGATCTCGTAGGTTGGAGCCCTAACGAGATGCACGTCGATCGGATTGATCGAGATAAGAAATTCTGGGAGGAACAGGTGCAACCAAAATATGTTTGCCAGAGTAATTTTTAAACTCAGTATTAGTTTGTCTCCTAGCGCTTCTTACAGTAAGCATTGAACTGGGTCAATGCAATTACGAATATTGATGCAACTATCTAGGAGTATGGTCCTGTCTTACAAAAGCAAGTATTTTCGTGCCTTTTAACGAAGATACGGGTAGGTACGATTCCGACCAGCAGTACCTAATAATTGGCCGACGCACGGAAATAATGCTCAATGAACCCGTTTTAAAGACAATAAAACCAATTGACGTCATGGGAGTGCAGATGCCTTCAATTTATTGGGTAAACGGGCCCCCGGGCTGTGGAAAGACAAAATTCGCCGTAAACTCGCATACTTTTCCGGAAGAAGGGGTACGTGGCGATATGGTTCTGACCGTGACGAAAGAAGGCACTGATAGTCTCAGGGAACGTATGGCCACGAGAGTTGATAGAAAATTTTCGAAAATCAACTACCGGACGATTGGTTCGCTTTTGGTTAACGGCCTGGATAAAACTGAAACCCATGAAGGCTTCGAGCATTTGATAATAGATGAGGCCTTAATGGTTCATGTTGGGACGATCAGTTACGTAGCAGCATTAACACATTGCAAACGCATAACGCTTATTGGGGATAAACACCAAATCCCCTATATAGACCGCGATCACGTAACGAAGATGCGTTACAGCAATCCAGAGGTGTTCTGTTCGGTGTCTGAAACGTTAAGCCGTACTTATCGTTGTCCAGTAGATGTGGCTTACACTTTACGCGAGAAATACACAGGTTTCCACAGTGCCAGTAGGTTTAAGATCAATGCGTCGTGAGCGCTATGCAGGTACAAATATTCCAAAGGAGGGGGCGGTGTATTTAGTCCTGTACCAGGCGGATAAAGCTGCTCTGTTGCGTGATGGTTATGGTAAGCGGGGCAAAGTAATGACTGTCCACGAGGCGCAGGGTTTGACTTTCCGACATGTGCGTTACATACGAACGCAGACGAAGCCTTTGCCATTGTACGCATCGGAGGGTCACGCAATTGTTGCTATTAGTCGACACACTGAGAGCTTCATTTACTATTCAGATGTGGACGATGCGGTCGTGCGGTGGATTAACAACTTAACTCACATATCCGATTCGGAGCTGCAAACATGGAATGACGGGAACAAAATCGAAAACAGCGGGAAATTGAGCGGGGGTTTTGTAGCAGCGGAAGAACTATTTCTACGCCCAAAGGTAGACGCGCCTGCGAGCCCAGCAGCTATTGAAGCAGTGAAATACCGCGATACGATCGATCACAACATCAACCGGTTTGAATAAATGAATGATCCGGCACGACCTGTTGCACCGATGCCTGCACTTAAAATCGAAAACATGCGTGATACGGACATCGGTTACGTGCAAACTTGGTACGATGCCGCGGTGGAGACGGTGCCTATCCATGATGTAACGCGAGATCAGCAAATCGTAGAGGATGCAGATTTGATTTTGACCATTGAAGATAAGATGACGATCGACCCGACGCGGATTGGAGTGAAACGACGGTATAAACGCCTTAAACCGAGGCTTCGGACAATAATGCCACCAAATTGTCTGCCAACGCAAAGACAAACGATTTTGGCGATGTCAAACCGCAACGCCAACGCACATAATTTGCTGAATGAAGCTTTGTCTTCTGACGTAAAGGCAGACTTGTTTAAGAATTTTATTAAGTCTTGCGTGCGTGACGATGTGTGTTTTGCTTTTGACGAAATCAAGCTGAGTCCAACGTTGATTCAGGAATTGCTGGATAAGCAAAAACCTGTGGTAGAGAAACAAATTTACTCAGAGAAATCGACCGAAGAGATGAGAGCGGATCGTTTTGACTTCATGGTGAAAGACAAGCTGAAACCACCTTTAACCGCTGAGGATGTATACACCTACGTGGGGGGCCAAACAATCGCTTACCAGAGTAAGCCCATAATGTTATGACTTGTCCAATGTTCGCGGCGGCAAGCGATAGATTCGCTTCTATACTGAAAAAAAATCTCAGATGAGTCTGAGATAAAAAGACTCGAGATGAGTGAGAGGATAGTTGAAACAATGACGACCCACCGCATACACTTGCAAATATCCTTACTTGCGAAATGTTGATGTGAGTCCACTTAGTCAAGTTTGTGGCGGTAATCCGTACCAATTTAACAACATAACACAGACCCCCTCCCCAAATATCTCAATTTTCTCGGTTCCAAAGCATTCGCCTCGCCCAAAGAAATATTGTTCAGTTTGTCAAGCAAAAAAGGAAACAGAATTCTCGCCCCCGCGAATGTTTCAGAAACTGGGATGATTCGTCTACAGCTTTGGAAAGTGACACAATTGTATACGGTTTTAGATAGACTGAAGACATGCGTTGTCGTACGTTCTTTTTTGGTGACGCAGACTCCTCGCGTGTACTCCTCGGACACAGAAAATCGTCCCCAAGCTTGAGCAAGCTTGAATGTCATGAAAAATTACATGAAAGCTCTATAAACTGTAAAAAAACGTACACGAAGAAAATCTAAGAATAACCATCCAAGAAGAAAACCAGTAGGTCAGAATCTTAAACAAAATGTACACATTGCTTTGTACAGTGAAGTAATGGAACTCTTGTTGGGCAGTAGGAGCAAAGCTGAAGGTTTACTTAAGGAAGTTACTTAAATGCCAGTTGAGCTAACTGGTCAACGCAGTTAGTCAGTTCCGTTCACAATAAAACGCACCCCTAACGACTTCCCCTTCAGTATATTTGGGGTGCATTTACGCGTGGACGGGGTTCAGCTGAACGGACGTTTTAGCGTAAGCTCAACTAGATGGCTTGGCGCGCAGTTCGAAAACCGCCTTCCGTTCTACTGTGCTCAAGGTGCATAGTAGAGCTCAACTCAGCCAGTTGAACGGCAACCTGCAGAACGTACGTTTTATTGTCAACGAGAGCCGTTCAACGGAAGAACTGATGAACGGATTAGTTCACAATAAAACGCACCCATAGTCATTATCGAATTTGTTACCGCGGTTCAAGAGACGTCTGCCTTAGATTTGTAAGAAAGTACCGTACAAACAAGCCCAACAAGACCACTCCTCTCGAACAACAACCCAGGCAACACCCAACCAGCTAACTCCCGACCACCTGACCAAATTAAACGTTGATTACTGCCCTCTAGATTAATCATGGCCAATCACACTAATTTTCCCGCCCTTGGAATTTTCTGATCAGACCACTTATATCTAATTTGGTGTTTTGTTTTTGAATCCGTTCAGTCCCGCAAATAGGGACGCACATTTGGACTATGTGCCTCGTGTCAGACCTTAGAATAATCTTTTCAGACCACTAAAGCCCTTCGAGCCGAACAAATACATACATTAAGTCTTAATCTCCTTCAGTTCAAACTTCCCCGGACATACGGAATAAAGACTGTCTCGGACAGGGTCCGCGAAGTTCCCGAGAAATTGACGTGGGCTTCCGGACTCAAAACGTTTGTAAGGAACAAAGGAACCAACCCTGTGAAACCAACAGGGTTATAGAAACCAAACCTGTGAATGTTTAGCCCTGACCTTGCCTTGATTCCCTTTGACACTTTGCCTTGATTCCCTTTGACACTTGCCTTGATTCCCTTTGACACTACGGGACTAATACGCAGAGGAGATTACGTTGACTAAACGACCCGAACCCCACCCCCCTGGGTACAGGCCAGCCTTGAAGTTATTCGCTTAGCATGACTACTCCTGTCGGCTTTGATTAAAACTCAATAACTCTATACTCTCACTAATATTACTCAGTCACATCTGCCTTTCACGTCAAATGCCTCGCTGACTAGTTCACCCAGGTTCCATCAGGCAAAGTACGAATCACCGTAGCCCGTAACCAAAGCAATTTAAGGTCCATCGGACCCGCTTCGTACGATTTTTCAGAAGTCATCCGGTCCACCTAACTTCGTACTGGTGTGGCCTGCACAAACGTTTGTCGCACTGCTGGTAATGCGATGAACAGAATAACCGGAATCCGAACAGCAGCTCAAACAACTTGTGTCCAAAGAGATAGAACAACCTTTGAACAATCCAGACATTCCGAAAAAGACGAAAAGCGTTGGCTGCGAAAGGCTGCAAGTTATCTGGTTCAGGGCGGATCTCGCTCCACCTATTTGACAAGAAATAAAATAAACAATTAAAACAATAACAAAGCAAACAATAAACAAGCCTTATAAGAAGAGGCTTCATGTTATGAACAGCTCTTCATGCTCGAAAATGGGTGTGACTCTTGACTTGACTCCTGGATAGCGAGTCCAATGATTGCCTGTGGGAACCACGCTTAAGCGTTTCTCAACAATCCTTATTCGGCTTCAGGCAGGGTTTCGCAAACCGCAGTACACTATATAAGGTTCGGTTAGGTTAAGTTACATTAATTTTAGACACTTCCTACAACATGGCTGAACCCGGTTATGCGGCTTGCTGCTGCTTTTAAGACACCCCCCACAAAACCCGCTTTTATGCGGGAGTTGCTGCTTTTAGTAAACAAGAAAGGGTCAGGCTAGCCTAACGTTGCTCCAGTTACCTCTACGAATATGTGAGAGTATTGTGTTACACAGCAGGTACATGTAGGTATTATTTTTGAAATGTAAGCAGATCAAGACTAAGATAGTGCTGTTTCTTAAGTTTAAACTAATTAAATATCAAATACTGTTTTGTTAAACAATGCTTACTTTTGCAGCATACCTGTTCACGTCGTCAATGCCAGGGTTAGCATATGGCAAAGAGTCAGGGCTAAAAAGAGGGATTACGGACTACCAAGCCATTGGCGTAGATTGCGGTCTTCTAATGCGAAAGCAGCGCAATCTCTTGAACGGGTAGCCAAATAGAAGGACGATGTTAGGTACTACAACTCGAAAACTATTTAATGTACCGTAGATACTTAATTAAACATGATTTACCTATCATGGGTCGCAGCTCCTTTTACTTTTCTTCCAACTCAAGGATTGCTTTCTGTTCGCCGTACGTCCTTGGATGCTTTCCGTTCCCAACAAAAATTCAGAAATTAGCAAGTTAATACAGCAATCTTGTATATGGAAAATAAAGATTAACACACAAGGCACATAATATTATACATATATTTGAAAAATTTACTTTACACAAGATATATTATATAAGTGTCAATTGTATAACTTGTCAGGTTTATTTTTAAGCCTAAGTAGGCCCTTTCTTAAAACAAGCTTCGCAAAAAGTTTGCATCCGAACCTCCGCAGCATTCCATACTGTAAGGATTTCCTAAATGTCCTAGAACTAAATGTGCCGCACGGAAGAATTCTAGGCACTCACGTTAAAACGGAATATGAAATGTCTTACAATTAAACTCGGGAATAGTTCTCTCACTCCTTGTGCTAAAGCTTTTTGCAATTTTGTATTTTCCCATTATTCACTAAAATGCACGTAGATTAACGAAGATTTTTAGTCAGTGACGTTGGATTTCTTTTCGCTGACTTTGACTAACTGAAAGTTCGCTGGAGGGGTCCGTCGAAAATTTTAGGGGGTCCGTGAGAAGTACGGGAAATATAGGAAGGGGGTCCGCATGGAAAAAAGGTTAAGAACCACTGCTTTAGAAGGTGTCCCTTCTTCCTATGACCTTTAACTAATTGCTGGAAGTCATGACTTTAGTTGGTGAATGACCCCCGAGACCTTGTCTAATCTATAACCCGGATTTTACCTTGAATTGGAAAAGAGAAAGTAAAGGTTAGTCATGAGTAGGGGAGAATGGGGATTGTTCGGACATGGGCACCCCCGGACCCTCGAGTTATCCAGCGACACACAATAGGAATATTTGTATAAAAAATCCTACAGAAACTTGTCACGTAGATGGCTTGCCATAAAGCTGATCCATGTCTTCGGACAAAATTTGTCCTTTCGAAAAATGAGAGTATCTCCGTATCTATAATTCGGAGCTGTAAAAACTGGAAGACCAACTGGAAGACAAGGGTTAAGTTTTCCATTGCTTAAGGAGGTCCACAGAAAGCAAAAAATGTCCAAACGAGACCCACTTTCCCCTAAACGGTTCTCTTCCCCGAAGAAATAGTTTTTTTAAGAAAAAAAAGCAAAGCGACAGTAAACTCGACAACAAATTAACCCCGCCAAATGCCGTAAAATTATTGCCAATTTATTTTTCCAATTCGCCAAATTTGCCGAGAAATCCCCACTCTTGCCCTTTTCTCCCTCGTTCTTCCCTCTGGGAACAGCGAGCATACTTTCTTTGGCGAGCCGTCTCTATATGTAAGAATCTAATAGCGTTTTTCATTGGGAACCCTGGTTTGGAAGTTCAATTTGACGATGAAAAATAAACCTGGCAACACTGTACAGCAAGCGTGTTTTGGAGACTGTTTTTTGAAGAGTGTATACATTACAGAGTGTATACATTGTGTATTCTTTTTCTTAATTATACTTTTCTTCAGATTGAGTTATACCCTTATTTATAGAAGTAAGCTTTTGTTATTGTGTATTCTTTTTCTTAATTATACTTTTCTTCAGATTGAGTTATACCCTTATTTATTGGCATATTTGAAATTGTCGCTTAGCACACATGAAGAATTGCAGAAAACTAACGTAAACAAGTATGAAGTATTGAAGCATTAAATTTTTTACAAGCGTCATGCATAAATTCGACGAGAACTGTTATATAGGTACGAATAAAGCAAGAATAATTTTAACGTGAATGTTTAATTTTGACTTATACATAGGTAGTAGGGACGATGCGTTGAATGCTGCAAAACTTAAAGACTCCAAAATAACACACATTTTAACGCTTGAATCGCATGCGTTACCTTGTTGCGAGGAAAACAAATATTTTCGCATGAAATTTGTCCACGGTATTTTCAAATTAGCTTTTAAAAATAACCTTAATGCGTAACTTAGTTTTTTTTTGCTTAGTTTACGATCTTGCAACTGAAGACATACTGAGCCACTTGGACGATTGCTTGGAGTTCATAAGAAC
>RJJA01000574.1:0-25627 GCA_003724045.1 Lepidurus arcticus | reverse complement strand
CTTCTCCTTTCCATGCTCATTCTTGAGTTCAGCGCAAGCTATGTAGTTTCCTGGCTGACCGTTATTTTCTGAGTGGCAGTACAATTTCTCATCCGAATTTCATAAACTTTAGGAAAACTTTTAAAAGAAACAGTAAGAGACAATTGAATTTTGTTTTGTTTTTTAAAATCCTTAATAATAAACTCGATTTTGGGTGCTTCGTTTTTTTTTTATCTTGTAAATTTAACATGTTCCTATATTTCAAAAATGTATGGAAGACAAATATGAAAAAGTATCAAGCACCAAAAACTGAAAACTAAATCAAATACATTACTGTCACAATACAATATGATTATATTGCAAAGGGACTGAGAATTGTGTTCCTAAAGTTTGCCATGCTATAGCGCCATAAGGAGTTACACTTCACCGTGGCCTTAATAGTGTTCCTTTGCATTGCTACGTTTTCCATATCTCCAAACCAAAACTCCTCCCCCTTGTGTTCATTTGTGACGGCATTGCCTACGACAATGACAACGTCAGCTCCCTTGGATCAACAGCTGAACCCTGAACTGCAAGAAATGGAGACGGGTCGTCCGAAATTGGGGCGTCTGGAACGGCGGGGCTGAAAAGTTGTCTCCTCGGCCGGGATTGGAAGGTTGATGGTAGCTGGAGGATAATACTTGCGCATTCGTCTCGCATTCCATACCTGGCCGTCCGACAACTCGAAAATGTAATCCCCAAGGACCTTTGTGACAGTGAGAATATCACTGTAGGACTGGCCCTTACGGATCATGGAGACCGGGCGCTTAACTCGGACCTGGTCACCAATTTTTAACAAAGGGGCAAATCTTTGTCGAGGCTGTGAAGTAACGTTACGATCATCGGGTCTGTCAGGTTCCGGGGTTTGCAGAGGGCTTGAGACTTGCCGAGGCTCGAATGCCAAGCGCGGGCGGCGATTGAAGAAAAGTTCCGCAGGAGACTGTTTGTCCGGAATTGGACGCTCGGCTCGGAAACGCGCCAGCATCTCGACCATCCCCTTTTTGAAATCAAAAGGTCCACCAGATAGAGTTTGGGCATGGAATTTTATTGTTCGATTGAACACCTCGACTTTGCCGTAGGCTTGAGGGTGATACACGGTATGCGCTGGTGTTTAATATCTCTATCGTTGAGGAAATCGGGGAAGACTGAACTAATAAATTCAGGACCATTGTCGCTGACCAAGACTTCAGGGTTACCGTAACAAGCGTAGAGTTCGGCAAGGAAGTTGATAATTGTCAGCGCATTGTGGTTTTCAGCGCACAATATCTCAGGAAAGCCGGAAAAGTAATCGATGACAACAATGATGTATTGATGTCTCGATGGCGCGGGGGCAAAGGGACCAGTGACGTCGATCGCAACTTTTACCCATGGACCGGTTGGTAATGGGCGATCGTCGGTAGGGACGCGGAAGTTGGGATTGGATTTCGATGAATCCTAGCAGCCAGCACAATGCTTGATACAATGCTCGATATCGGTTGACATACCGGGCCACCAGAAAGATTCGCGTATCTTGATCTTCGCGCGTGCAATACCAGGATGTCCAACATGGGAGGCTTCTAGGAGTTTGCGACGTAACTTGCTCGGGACAACGATGCGATCGGCTTTGGTAATGCAATGATAGCTAACGAACAACTCGTTGCGAACGTCGAAAAAGGAACGTAAGGCTGAATCATCTTTGTGCTTCTTCGACCAAGCATTGACGTTAATGAGCTGCTGGACGGTTTGGAGTACTTCGTCGTTTGCAGTTGCGGTAGCAATCTGCTCGATAGAAAAGTGAGAGCTTGTATGGTGGCGTATGGTGGCGCTAGAAGGCCCATTCGGGGAGTTACGCACCTGCTAGGTTTCTGCGGGGACTACGTGGCAGTCGTTTTTCTGGTGTTGGGTAAAGCGTGGTGTATTCCGTTCTGGTTAAAAAAAGGCTCGTTAAAGCCGAAATTATCAACGTTTCTCTTATTCACGTTAGTTATTAGCGATAAGTTTCCACATAAGGCCTTGTGATCCGTGATCAGGGTGAAGTGACAACCTAGCAAGAAGTTGAACCAATGGTTACAAGCCCATACGCACGCCAGGGCTTCACGTTCGTTGACGGCGTACGCGCGTTCGCGTGGTGACAGTGTCTTCGAAGCGAAGGCAATCGGTGCTAAACGTCCATGTCGAAGTTGGGATAAGCAGGCACCAATGCCAATGTTCGATGCATCCGTAGAGACTACAGTTGGCTGATTGGGGTCAAAAATGCTTAACTTGAGTTCGCTGGTCAACATGGATTTGAGCTTATTGAAGGCAATGGAACATTCTTCATCGGAACAGGATCGTAATTTGTAGAAGGCGACAGCTTGTTTGATCGGCTGCTCGAAGACGGCAACGATAGCTTTGTAAAAGGCGTCGTATGTGGCTGTTGCTTTTCTTGCCATAATCGGGTTGTGCTGGAAGCGACATATCCCTTCACCCCCCCAAATGTGCGTAGAGAATGTTGTTTTTATCAGTATCCGAGAGTCGACTTTCGGTTGGACGCTGGCAATTGGTCAGGTCAATCAGGACATCAAGCTGCTGTTTCCATGTGGATAACTTCCTGGGTTCGCTGCTCGGGTGTTCCCAAATTGGAGCGACGGCAGGGATCGGGATTGAAGGCATGGTAACAGCAGGCGGCGGTGAAGATCGAAACTTACGAACGACGTGCAGTACGGCGTTGACGACTAAGGCTTCCACCGTCGGTGAAGAGCGCCTGTAGCTGGGGCTGTAGGCTCGTATAGAGCGGTTGCGCCAATTGTTGTGAAGGAAGATCACAAACAAGAAGGTTGAGGCTGAACCAATGTGTATTGTCAGGTAACTCAAACTCTACTGAGCTGTTGTTCAGTAAGCCCCTTTATATACCCGGAGGTAGTAAGAAAAACGTTAAACAGAAACCGGAAAATATGAAACGGTATAAAGTTAGAACACCAAGTTGAACGAGTAAAGAAATAACAACGTATCACATGATGTGGCAGTCACAGCAAGAAGTAAACTAATAACTGATGATATGTAATCATTCGATAAGCTGTGATATCCAAGAGATCATGATCTCTTGGATATCACAGCTGATTACATATAAAAGTAACAACAGTGGAAATCATGAGAGTATCTTGAGATTTCTTCCATATCATGTATTGGTTGCGCGTGAAAGAAATTTGATTCAAAACTAAGACTATAAACTAAATAGGCATTACGTTTAATAAAGAGCAGAGAAGAGAATAACTCGGGCTTAGTGCGGTTTCTCTTCGCCGTAAGAATATCTGAAGCAGTACCAGCATCCACGCATTTGTTATACCAGCATCCACGGCAAATATTGAGCGGATAAAAATCCGCTCAATATTTGCCGTGGATGCTGGTATAACAAACACGTCTTTGGCGAGTTGTGACAATAAAGGAAACCGATGAGCATTCAATTTCCAATACTGTAATGGACTAAAGGAAGGGTCCACTTGAGAATCTTGCAAGTCATCTTGACTGCAAACAATGGGCTCTTGCAGGTACATGTTCAGTTCAGAGCCAATCATTTCGGCGCCTTGAGAAGGCGTAGTGACTGTCATGACAGTGCTAAACTGCGGACGAATTGCGTTAGTGTTTTGCTTTGAAAAAGAATTGCAGAACAAGCTTAACGCTTGCACAAAGCTTGGCAAGCTGTAGGCATTACAGATAAAGATGCTGAAAGAGCTCTCGGTTCTTTTGGGCCCCTTTAAATTATCTACCGATGATTTACAGAAAGAATTCGAAACCACGTGACTGGTGATACCTGCGTACCTTGACATGGTAAATAGGACATCATTGGATACTTCAGTAAACCCGGATGGCGAAATGATCGTCTATTGCAAGCAGGTGGCTTCAATTGCCTTGCTGCAAGCAAGGCAATGGTCTGCCTTGCAACTGTCACTAAAGAGGCGCATGGAATACGTGGTACGTGTTAAATGACACATTTTACGTGCTAGGTAACATACATTCCTTGAGCTATTTTTTAAAAAGGTTGTGCCTGTGTGTGTACTTCCTAATCATTGTGTATGATTTTGCCTCTTCTCAGCGGCAATTTGTGTCCCACTCACTTCTTCTTGCGCTACGATGAAAAGAAATCCCGTACGGGCATCCAAAGCTTTTTAGAGCAATTAGGACGCTTCTTACTTATATATGGAAATCGGACTTCTAGCTCGTTTTTGACTAGTTTCATTACTTCCACTTCCGACAGCCCCGACGGACGAATCCAATTCTTCTTTAAGCGTAGGTCCAATATAGATCCTGCAAAATCGTACACAATGATTAAGAAGTACACACACAGGCACAACCTTTGTAAAAAATAGTTCAAGGAATGTATGTTACCTAGCACGTAAAATTGTAGCACGTAAGTTGTAGCGTATGTGCTACACAACTTGCCAGAGATGTAGCTATTAGAGAGCATGATGGTAAATTGATGAGGAATACATGCTCATGGAACAAGTTGCTCAATTCGAGCTCATTTGGTCGTTCGTCACTTCTTCTTCGATGTCCACCGTAAGTAAATATGCCCCATCTTCTTCCAGCTCATTCATTTCGGCATGCTGCACTTCCAGCTCCAAAAACTCGACATTTTCGGGATAAACCATTTGGTTGGTCCCGAGAATGTCAAGTGAACCCGGTGTCCAGCCGGGTAGAGAATTGTAGAACGTACACTTGATATTACTCCCACTATCTGTGAGAATCCGGATCACCTTATTAGGATAGAACACTATTAAAGAAGGAAGAACAAAGAAAAAATACAACACGTAATACCTTGCTTTGCAGATCCCACTCGTTCATAACAGCTTCATATTCCGCGTAGATGGCTGCGGCCGTATGGCGAACAACAATTTTCTTTATCGAAAGGAGGCAGGCGAAGGGCTCAAAAGCCGATGTTACGGCAGAACAAGAAATTCTCATGTAGCCTTCCATATGCTTCGATGACCAGATGTCAACCATAATTGCGCAACTTTTGGCTGTATTCAGTTTTGCTTTTACCGCGTGCTTCGTCTTCTCAGACAATCCAGATATTAGAGAATGACGGAGACGTTCTTGACTGGGAATAGCGTAACTTGAGTCTAGTGCCTTTAAAATTCCCAAATTGAAAGCATTATTCGATACTCTGATTCGTTTACTTGTCAAATCTACCACCACAAATTGAAAACTTACTTAAACGAAGTTCCGAAACGCCTGTCGGTTAATTAAGTGCAAGGGCACATTGTCTTCAGCAATCAGTGTTACAAGCAGGCCATCCAATTTTACACGTTTAGATACCGGCATAATCTTTGATGCCATAAAACTATGGTAGTTTGGGTTACAGTAGTTGATCATTAACTTAAGTTATTGGTCGTACCTGTTTATGAGCGTCTGTTCCCCTTGTCTGTATTATTTTCATCTTCGCATTGCTTAAGAACTTTCGGATGACACCTTTTTGCATGCCGACTAAAATTGCATTGCGAAGTGACGCCTCTCGAGAAGTACCGATGGTTTACACACAATTTGCATTTGGCGAACACAGCTTTTCCATGGGTCCTCCAGTCCTCGTAAATTATAGTCTTCCAACGCCGCCAGTTTTTCTTCGAGACTAAATCAATTGCTACCGTATTTGGAGGCACTCCACTGACCAGTTCGTTTTCTTCAGTTTCTATAATCACAGGGCTGGATGAAACAAGCCCACTGCTGGTGGGTGGTATATCGGCTTTGTCCACCTCGCTACTAGTTGCTCCCCTACTGTCCTCACTCTTCCATTTCCCAAGTCTGGACATCTGAAACTAAACAACAATGCTGTTAGCTTAATAACAACAAACAAAGAAAACTTTGCAAAGCAATCAATTTAAAACCAGCACACTCATTACGTTCTAAGACAGCACACTGTTGCATCCAGACCAGAGATGACGTCGACACCACGTTGACATAAACGCTATGTACGAGTTAACAAGTACGTAACATTATGAACTGTTAACACTAGGTGGCCAGATTCAAACATGTTTCGGACACTAGGTAGCTGACATGTATCGGCAAATGTTTCGGGAAAAATAGATCCGATCCGACTACTTCACGATGCAGCCCCGATCCGATCCAGCCAAAGGATCGGATCTTTAAAAAAAATCCAGAACACTGGTTGGTAGTATAACTGAAAATTTAGGCGGGATGCCGATGGCGCGTGATTCAAACAATAAGAAATAAAGGGAAACATAAACAGAAATAGCTACAAATTCACGACAAACCGTTGTTGAGAACGGAACGCTGAGTGCCACGTTAGCGAGAACATGTAATCGGGTAACATTGAATTTTGCAACAGTGAAATCCACCGTCCGTATCTAGTACGGAACACATCTCATGTGTGGTAAACAAATATGGAGGACGTTCGAAGTGTTACTCGAAAACGGAGTTGTAAACAATATTTGAAAGATGCTGCAAAAGGGTTACTAGTCGTAATAACTCGCAGAACACTGCGTCGTCGTGAAACACAAGGGAACGTGAATGAAAGTAATTGCCCGAGTGGTGACGATGCGGAAAAGCAGCCGGGACCTGTTGCCTTTGCAACGTCTGATTTTGATTCTCAAAAACAAGGCATTATGGCTGAGAATTCCTCACTGTAAGTTATATCCTCTCGGCGATAATTAAGTAATCTCTCAAGTAATTTTAACGTAATATACAGGGCTAAAAACACTGAAGGTACAACAGCGGCAGCGTCTGATATTTTCGAAAATCATTCGTGCTTTATATGCCAAGACGAGATAGCAGCAGTACCAATAGGTAGTTCTCACGACAGTATTGACCAATCGCTTTGGCCTGTAATTAATAAATGTTATGTTTCCCTTTATAAGTTATACCCTGTAACAGATGGCTGTTAGATAGTATAGAACCCATTCACTCTGTCAATACAGCCAGTCAGCATTGAACCTTCAAACTAAGTGCTACCTTTTACTGCTTGTCTCACTTCCTCTGATACCGACTTTCCGTGCACTCTACCTGGCTTACCCCTTTTGCTTTGGAACTACTATACCGCTGACTCTGATTCGTAACAAGTATTTTGGCGAAGAGGATGGGATCATATTGACATCCGTGTCCGTTGTCATCTGGGGACTTTTGCATGTGGATTTGCTTTGACGAGGCTGGTCGAGCTACGCAGTCACCTGAGTCCTTGCCCTACCCTTGCCAGAGGCAACTTCGACTGCGCCGTTCACCTGTGCCAGTTAATCTCGGGTGAGCTCGTTCTTTTTTTGTTTTGTTCCATTCCTTTTCGTTTTCGCGACTTGCCGTTTACCTGTTGACGTCATGGCTACGTCCGTCGCATCTGCAAGTACCAAACCAGCTTCATCTGCCCTACGTATTCTGCCCTACGCATCTGCGAAGTATCGAGTCCTATGTACAAGATAGAAACTGGCGTATATACCTAAGTAGACTCCGCCAGTTTTATATCGCCAACGGCATTGTTGACCCTGAGCAAAAGAGGGCTTGTTTTTTCCGTTGGTTGGCGACTTCGCGTGTCAAACGCTTTGGAAGTTCACCTGCTGAGTCAACCTCGAAATCTTTCTAAGAGATTTGCGATATCTTAAATTCACATTTCGTCGAATCGACAATAGAAATAGCAGAACGTTTAAATTTGTATGAGAGAACTCAGAAGCAAGGGGAATCGCTCAAGGATTTTCTTGCCGAGCTACTTATGTTGTCTCGCGACTGCAATTGTGGCAGTTTCCTGGAGTCCGCGATGCGAGATGCTTTCGTTGTAGGCCTTCATGACGTAAATGTCCAAGGCAAGCTACTTTCAGAATCGGACTTAACGTTGAACAGGGCATTTCAATTGGCTGCGTTTCATGAAAACGCTAAGTCGAAAGCCCAGCAAATGTCATTAGCGGGCGCAGTTAACGCTCTACAGAAGAGTAGGCCTGACTCCTCGGGATTTTGTTTCCGATGTGGCAACAGTGCTCATAAAGCTAACAGCAAGAACTGTCCTGCCTTAAACCAAGTCTGCAAAGCCTGCCATAAGAAGGGACATATTGCGGCAGTCTGTCGCAGTCGTCAACGTTGTCATCAGAATCAATGAGTAGTTTCCCTGGTAATCAGAAGAGTCAATAGGATAACAGGGCTAAATCTCATTATCTTCAAGAAGAATCGGACAATGAAGATTATAGCGAAAGCCTTTACTCTCTCCGGTCTGTTTTGTTATCCAACATGGGCCACTCAGAACCCTATTGGATTGACGTTTGCATCGCTGGGCGACCCGTTAAAATGGAGTTGGATACAGGCCCATCCGTTTCATTAATACCTAAAGCTACATGGAGACAATTGGGATCTCCGTCACTACAGGCTCCTGAAGTTAGGGTAAATGCATTCACTGGTCATGGTGTACCAGTTATAGGCAGAGTCAATATGCCTTTAAGCCTTCAGGGCACTACATTGGCAGTAGACCTCAGAATGGTTGACCTGCCGCGGGATCCGGTGCTGGGTCGGGACATCCTTAAACATTTCGGATTTGACGCCGAGATCGAAAGCTTATTTGCTTCTGCCCGCGTTTACTCCATGGAGTTTCCAGGGCAGCTTTGTTCTCCGGAGCGCCTCCGTGCGCAATATGCTCCGTTGTTTGAACCGTTGGACTTTCGAACAACACCAATTGCGGAGGTCAATTTAGATTTGAAGCCTTCAGCTATTCCTCGCTTTAATAGACCGCGTTCCCTTCCTTATGTCTTACGTGAACCAATAAAGAAGGAACAATAAAGAAAGTCGATTATAGCGATTGGGCTGCACCAATCGTAGTAGTCACAAAACCTAATGATCGTTTTCGTATCTGCGGAGATTACAAAATGTCCGTAAACCCCGAACTCTTAATTGACCAGTATCCTATCCCAAAACCCGCGGATCTTTTCGCTTCTTTAGTAAGTTGGATCTTTCGCAAGCTTATTTACAGCTTTCCCTTGCTACTGAATCCAACCGTTATCCAATCCAGCTGAATCCAACTGAATCCAATCCAGAAACCGTTGACAAAAATCAACACCCAGTGGGGTTTATATCAATACATTTTTACATCAGAACAAGATTTAGCTCCCGACCAGCCCGACCCAGAGGATGTGTAAAATTCCTTAATAAAATTGTATCTTCTCTTCCCTTTGTTTTTTGTTTGACCGATCCCTTTTTGTTGTCCTTCACCTTGAAACCTATGTCCTGGGTTGGACGTTCCGAGCGTTGAATAATACAAGAACGCTAGTTATTTTTCACTTAATTACACATCCTCCATGGAATTTTACACATCCTCCGGGTCGGGCTGGTCGGGAGCTAAATCTTGTTCTATGCATCTTAGGATTTTCGTTAAGGCTTGTTCGGCTGCTTTTCTGTGATTTTGAACTGGAATTTGGTATTCAGTGGTAGAGGTATCAGCAAGAGCCCGAGTAGATTCCTTGATAGCGTCATCGTTAATTTCGAGGGGGTATAATTTGGTAATTGAACGATTAGTAACTCCGTTGGCAGTTCGTATAATGGCTGTTCGTATAAATCCATCGCTTCCAGAGATGAGTTGCTCCACACGAGCTATAGGCCAGTACAAACGTTTCCCATCGTTATGAACTAACACGAGGTCACCTGTTTGAATGGAGCGAGGGTTTGAATTTCGGTTGCAAGAATGAGTCTCACGGAGAGCCTTTAGATATTCATATGTCCGTCGTTTCCAGTAGTTCGCAATTAGTCGTTTTTGAAGAATACATCTTTTCGGAAGAGTTTTTTCGTTGTAAGTGCGGTCAAAGGATTCAGTTTCCAAACTAGAGAAAACTGGAGAGCGAATCCGACGTCCAAATATCAAAGAAGAATGAGTTATGGATAAACGGCCTTTACATCGGATTAATCCGACAGGATCCAAAAATAAATTCAGCGTTCTAGCTTGCGAAAGGATCTTGGGCTTCTTAGGATGTTGAAGGTAGCTTACTTCACTTGGAAAGTGACGAGACTGTACGTAGCTAAGGACTTGAAGTTCGGCGTAACGCAGTTCTTCGGAAATAAGTGGAGTAGTTCGCTTGGATCCTCGACAGTTTTGGAGAAAACGAAACATCCAAGCTACTGAACGAATCAGAGCAGGAAACGATTCGAACCGAGAGACAAAACAGGGATCCGGAGGTGTAGACGAAACGATTTTACAGGACAAAGTGTTTGTGTTTGAGAGGTTAACGGGAGTGAAAGAAGAGGGCCATTTTTCGGGTTGATTGATCCATTTTGGAACGTGTTTCCAAAGAGTATTCTCAGCAAACTTTTTTGCGCTTACACCACGACTTGGAAGATCGGCTGGTTTATCTTCAGTAGAGCAGTGACGTAACTCAAACTGGATATTTTTCAATCATTCTTGAATTCGGTGGACTCGGTGCGTAAAAAAACGCCGGGAAGAAGGTGGAGCGTGAAACCAGTGAAGTGCTATTGTGGAGTCCGTCCAGATAATGAAGGTAGGTTCAAAGTGTCGAATAGATTCGTGAATAACGATAACCTGTGGGGTCGGATTGTGGAGACGAAGCGTCGGACGTCGGCATGAATCGTCGTTCCTTCGGAAAAATTATGACGGGTAAATGAAGTAATTATAAGCAGATAACTCAGCCTAAACCACCTTGTTTACGCAGGAAACGAGTATCAACGAGAAGAACTGCATGCGTGGCTCAAAAGCGGGAACAATTTTTCAATCTGTTTCAATTTTGACGGTGTTCCGATCTTTAAATCCTCCGGTTTCTCTGTGTGGCCCACCATTATTACTATCAATGAAGTTCCATTCCAAGGCAAAAGATCGACGGCCCTTTTGCATAGTCTATGGTTTGGGAAACAAAAACCGGAAAGAGGAAACACGGGTTTGAAACCATTTGTCGACGAACTGCGCGATCTCTTTAATACCAGGCTAGAATGGACCTCGAAGGGGATCAAGCGAACGTCGAAAGTTGCTTACCTTGTTGGAGTATGCGATGCCCCTGCACGTGCCATGGCGATGAACGTGAAACAGTTTAATGGGTACAACGGATGCGAGAAATGTGACCATCGTAGTGAGCGCGTTGAGAAAGGAGACGAGACAGCAGCGTCACCGTATTCCCCTTCAGTGCACCTCCGCCGAAATACAAATCAAAAGAATTTTATGTCAGTTGTGCAAAAGAAGCATTGGAAACTGGGACAGACGGCGTTCGTGAGATCCGTGGGCCAAGCGAACTAATGAGGCTTCCTCATTTCGACATTGTCAATGCAATGTAGCCCAGTGACAACATGCACGGGCTTATCTTTGGAATTTCTCGACAGTTTGTCAACCTGTGGGTTGTGTAGCGAATGACCAATCAATTAATAACTTTAACGCATTTTTGTTAGACTTGTGCAATAGTATCAATGTTCTCTCTTCTAATCGCTAACGACAACTGTATTTCCCGTTCCCCGTTCAACGGTCTCGAACGTTCTCCAAAATAAAAAAATACAACGAAAACCCCACGAAACAATAGAATAGCAACAGCAAACAACAAAGATCGAAACGGGTGGAGGGAGAAGGAATTATTCACGTCACACTCGGCCACCTACCCCCCTCGCGACGTTCCCGGCGCGGTGTCAGGTGAAGGAAACTCCTACCGTCCGTCCAAAATACTTCCCAACCCCAGTAATTCAAAAAGCCCAGCCATATTGTTCAAAGATTGTTATAGAAAGGAAAACAGGGTATCATTTGGCGAAATCCGTCAAATAACGGGGTCGACGAATGATCCGCCCAACGCGGGTCCGTACCCGGTCGTTATCTTCCCCGGTTCTTCCAGGTAGTGAATTGGGAGTGTCCTTGACATCGTCTTCGATATGATCCCCTTCAACACCAGCATTCTCACTTTCGGCCTCCGAGTCGCTTCCGCTGAGGAATCCTGGCTTGAAAATCTTCAATTGGCTGACGTGGACAGGGAATATACGCCACATTTTTCTATTTTGTCGGCCACGTAAATCCCTTACTTTGTAAGTCACAGGGGTCAGTTGCTTGACCACTTGGAAGGGACCATGGAATGTGGGTTGAAACTTTCGATGGGTCGCGCCACTCCTCCTTGGTCGGAGCACACATACCGAGGAATTGACACCATAAGTAGGCGCGGAGCGCCGACGGGTATCGGCGTAGGTCTGTTGCTTCCGTTGCGCCGTCCGAGTTCTCTGACGAGCCACATGCAACATCTTTTGTACCCGACGACGGAAAGCTCGATAATCAACCGTGGAGTCCGCTGGCCATGGATACTGCGTATACTCCGGCAGAACAGGGGATTGTCCATAAATAAGTTCAAAGGGTGAGTACTTAGTAGTTTCCTGGCGAGAGATGTTGAGAGCGAACTCGGCTTGGGGGAATGAGAAGAACCCAATCCCTTTCGCGTCCGTGAATGCAGAGGGCCATTACCGACATCAGACTTTTGTTGTCCGCTCGCACAATCCGTTGGTTTCCGGATGGTACGCTACTGCCATGGAGTGGCGTACCTCTAAATTGTCTAGTGCCTCCTGGAATAACTGGGCAGCGAACGCCGTTCCTCGGTCACTGATAAACTTGACGGGGGCACCATGCTAATAGTATTTGGTTCAACAAGAACTGAGCTGCTACGGCAGCCGAGGTATCCGGAAGAGCTGCCGCCTCGATCCATTGAGTCGCGTAATCCACCGCTACTAGCACATGTTGGTTATCCCGATCCGTAGTGTTGAGAGGACCAACATGGTCAATTCCTATGGTGTGGAACGGAATGGCCAACATTGGTTGCAGTTCCCCGACCGGTTTCCCCACCATTGGTTTGAACATTTGACATCGGATACAAGAACCTACGTACATTCGAACATGCTTGACCATCCTTGGCCACCAGTTGCGGTTGGATACCTTGTCCAAAGTCTTAGTCACTCCCAGGTGACCGCCGCTAGCACTATAATGACATTCGTACAGTACGATCCGCTGTAAACAACGAGATACAACCAACCGAAGTTTCGTACCACGATCCCCAGTTCGCCGATAGAGGAGGCCATCCTTCAGAATGAAATTGGTGGAATATTTAACCTCACTGACTTCCGGGGAACAAATGATGACAGACAAAGTCCCGTTGGTTATCTGTTGTAATAGGAACTCGTCCCTCTTACCCCGCGCTCCAGCGATCGCGCAACAGACAGGAGGAGAGTCCATCTCAGGTAGGCGGGATAATGTATCAGCTACGACATTCTGAGCACCCTTGATATGCTGTATGGTGAAATCATACTCTTGCAGGGCCAGAATCCAACGAGCGAACTTTCCTGAAACATCCCTCTTCCTGAAAAGCCACATCACTGCGGTATTGTCGGTTTGTAGAGTGAAGTGCTTCCCTTACAAATAGGGTCGAAGCTTCTGAACTGCCAACACCACTGCCACGCACTCAAGTTCATTACTATGCCATCTCCGTTCTGCGTTGGTCAATCTTCTGCTAAGATAGCACACAACACCTTCCTTATCAGTGGTAATCTGTGACAGCACAGCGCCCAGCCCGGTACCGCTGGCATCCGTTCGAAGAACAAGTGGAGCATTCTCGTCGTAGTGAACTTAAGTCGGGGTAAATGTTAAAGCGGCAGACGACGAAATGATTGCTCTTGCTCATTTCCCCAAACCCAATAATGGTACCCATTTTTGAGCAAGTCGTTGAGGGGGCACGCAACGCTAGCGAAATTAGCGATGAACCTTCGGTAATACGAAGCGAACCCTAAGAAGCTGCGAATATCTCGAGGGTTCCTGTGTTTAGGGTGATCTTCCACAGCTACGATCTTGCCAGGATCCGGTCGGATACCTTCTCCCGATATCTCGTGACATAAACATAGGATTGTGCGGCTGGCAAAGAGGCATTAACTTGGTTTTAGTAGTAATCCAGCTTGCTTCACCGAACTCAGTACCAGCGATAAACGTTCGAGGTGTTCGTTGAAGGTACGAGAGAACACACGTATATCATCCAAGTAGACCAAACAGTATCGCCACTTTAAACTACCCAGGATCCGGTCAAGGAGGCGCTGGAAGGATGCGGGAGCATTACATAAGCCTCGGGCATTCGCTTGTACTGGAAAAGCCCGTCCGGCGTACAGTTTTCGCGGTTTTCGGTCGGTCCTCCTTGACGAGATCCACCTGCCAATACCCATTGCACATACCCAACGTGCTAAAATACGCGGGTCCAGCTAATCGATCCAAGAAGTCATCCACCCTAGGGAGCGGGTACGCATCTTTTCGGGTGACGTCGTTAAGACGACGGTAGTCGATACAAAACCGCGGACTCCCGTCTTTCTTACGGACCAACACGGCCGGGAAGGCCCACGGACTGTTGGAAAGTTCAACGATGCCCATAGCTATCATATCGCCCACTTGTTCTCTAATGATCTCTCGTTCCCGGGAGGGTACCCGCCCAGGGTGGACTGAAATCGGTAGAGAATTCCCGGTGTCGATCGTGTGAGGAAACAAGTCGCAAAACCCCAAATCCGACCTTGTCTTCGCGAAACAGGCAATATACTCTCTGATTACTGTCGTCAATCCGCCCACTTCTTCGGGAGTTAAGTCATTCCCTAGACGTACTCCAAGTGGGCCGTCAACATCCATCCCGTTCGGAGTGTAAGCCACGCACATGACATTACGGGTGGAGCGTGAAAGGCAAGAAGGTGATGTTTCGTCTACAGCATACCCTTGGACAAGTGCCTCCCCTTTCACCAACCGAATAGGTTCGTCTCCGAAATTGAGAACAGGGACATGGACCACACCGTTCTCAGGCGTCACTAAGCAATTGAAAGTAGCCCACTCACATCTCGGGTCAGCGTTCAGCTTAGGCTCCAATCGCAAGGTGGAGTGCCCGATTCCCACGCAACTCGAAGGAACGAACCGTAGCATCCCTGTTGGGACATCGGTACTTTTCTGAGGTAACAACCCCGGAGGTTTGTGGTGACTGGAGTCTTCAATCTCTTGAAAGTCGTCCCCATCCGCCATAGACTCCACAACGGCTGCGAAGTCAGGACCCGATGGCTCATTTCGTTCCGGCAATTCGACCTCGTAACATCCGTTACGTACTCGTACGGTCGCTTCAGTCGCCCGGAACCAATCGCCACCCAGGATAAGTGCGAAAGGCGCTTCCTCCACCACGGAAACTCGGGAAAATTCCACAACCCGGCCGAGTACATCCACCATTAGAGATACAGAACCCAACGTAGACGAGAGGTGACCATTTGCACATTGGGAAAAAGAGCAATCGTCTGTACATACTGAACACTGTAGGGAACCCAAGTCACACTTTCTAATTTGGCTGCCGAGGGCGCCACAATCCACCAACGCCTCCACCCATCCTCCCCCCGCAACCCGAGCTTGCAGAGTGGGTAATTGCACCTTTCCGTCTGGGACTTGGAAGACTACAGCCGCCCTTGCCCCTTCGGAGCGGCATGCCCATTTCCTGAGTTCTTGAGAGGGTTGCTAGGGCAATCGCGTCGGAAATGGCCCAGAGCCTTACACCTGTAGCATTGGATCTGATCAGATGGTTTCCGAGGCTCCGTTGACCTTCCTTCTACCGGCGCGCCATCTATCCCCTGACCAGCGACTCTTCTAGGAAGATTGTTACGGCTGAGCTGGATAGTCAACTGCTTCATGGCGGACGTTAGTTCACTAACGGGGTCGGAGGCCGACACGCTCGGTGCTCTCAATTCCGTAACAAACGTCCCTGTTTCTGCCGAACCCATCACGCTCGTCAGTCTCTGGATGGTATCAATAAATGTGCCCACGGTAGAGGGCGGGTTTACCAGTAGGGCCGGAATGTACTGTGTGCAGGCTAATCCCCGAATAAGGTAGGGAATAATAGCTTCCTCCGATATTGTGTGAGTACAGCGTTGACACAGTTCTGCCTTTTCTAAAAATTACTGAATCACTGATTCGCCAGGCTGCTGGACTCTCTCCTGAACTTGACGAAGCCATTCTTCCAGTGTCAAGTTTTTCCCAAACACAGCCACCAACCGTTGGCACCATTTGGGCCAGTCTCGCAAGCTGTTGCCCTCGATGTCCTGCCACGTGCGCACGATGCCCCCCAGTTTCGACATGGCGAATCGTAGCTTCGTTGTAGCATCCCAACCCTCTAGCCCGGCCAGCCGCTCGATGTCACGAAGCAAAACTGTGACATCGCCGTCCCCTTTGTACTCGAGAATGGCAGCAGAGGTAGGAGTGCTTGTGGCCCCCGTCAGCCGCTGAAACAATGTCTAGGACTGGAGGTTTTAGCTTATGAGAAGGGGAATAAGAAAAATTCGTCGCGGATGCAATAAGCAGGGAGGGGTCAAACTGTGTCCTTGTCACCAAAGCAATTTAAGGCACTCCACGACCTGCTTTATACACTTTTTTTTTCAAAGGACCTCACAGTGACCACACCCAGGGCTCCTATCGCTCCTACGAGATTACAGCTACTCTCCTACCAGTCCCAAATTGCACGATGTGAGATGCAAATTCTGTACAATCGTCAGTACAGAATCCCTCCGCTGCCACCGAATGTAGCGAATGACCAATCAATTAATAACTTTTGTTAGACTTGTGCAATAGTATCAATGTTCTCTCTTCTAATCGCTAACGACAACTTTATTTCCCGTTCCCCGTTCAACGGTCTCGAACGTTCTCCAGAATAAAAGAACACAACGAAAACCCCACGAAACAAATAGAATAACAACAGCAAACAACAAATATCGAAACGGGTGGAGGGAGAAGGAATTCTTCACGTCACACTTGACAACCCGTACTATATTTCCAAAGTCCGGCAGTTGGACGACGTTGTACTGTAATATTAAACCAGCCGAAGAAGTTATGAGGTTGCCTCGATCGTTTGAAAGAGACCGAAAATTTTTCAAAGCCAGTGAGTACAGGAACTTTGTGGTTTATTACTTTCCAGTGGCTCTGCAGGGTTTGTTGGCCGTAGATTATTACTACCATTGGACGTAATCCGCATTTTATTGTCGAAAAACATGAATGGTCAAGATTTAGTGCGTGCCAAATTGCTTGCCGCCGAATTTGTAGATAAAGTGCGCGATTTGTATAGAGTGGAGCACATGTCGTATAATGTCCACCAACTTTTGCACGTAGTTGATTACGTGTACTGGGGATCTCCGTGGGCGTATTCTGGCTTTGTTTTTGAAGATTTGATCGTGGAATTTAAATCAATGTTTATCGGCACTCGTTATGTGCCGATTCAAATATTATCCTACTTTAAAGCTTTTTTGCTAAAGCTTTGTTAAAGCTATCCGCTTTTTTGCCACTTTCTCATAACTTCTACGAATCTTTGGTTAATGAACGACAGACATTCACTCAGGACAACCTCCCTACTGCGTGTATTTGAAAAGGGGATACTAGAAAGCTCTTTGTTGCTGAAGAACTTGCAATTGAGGAGGCTTTCGGGAAACCTTTCGAATGTGGGCGTTCTATTGTGTACAATCGTATTGCAATAAACGGGAAAATATTTTGTACACATCGTTACGCGAACAAAAATCTGCGTGACAATTCCACTGTTTTCACTGACGATTTAATGACTGCTTTTGAAATAACTGATATTCTTGTTGTATGCACTTCTTGCAAGTGTACCATGGGGCCCATAAATATCGGGAGTTGAACGCCCTCTTAGCAGAAATCAAGACATTCGTCGGGCCCTCGCAATGTCTGTTAAAGACGCGCAGCCGTTTACCTATAAGTCTCAAATGCAACATACTCGCCGTTTGTTACGTTTTGTAGTGGACGACCAGCACCCACTTCATATTCTACAGAATCCTCACTTTGATGCATTTTTAAAGAAGCTTAATCGAAAATGGCGAACGATATCCGTCCATTCCGCAAGGCACGAAATTTTAAATTGCGCCGCTCGTGCAAGATGGGAACTCCTTGCAAGATGGGAACTCCTTGCAGAAGGGAACTTCTTGCAAGAAGATTTTAGAAACGGAAGATAATAAAGTTGCTATGACGTCCGTTATATGAACGTCAGTATCACGCTGCACTGGATTTCGGAAATTTTGAATTTGAATTTTGAATTTCTGGATTTTGAATTTCGCTCTGTTAACTACGCTACAGTGCAAATTCAAAGCCACCATACAGGGGAAAGTATCGCTAAAGAACGTTCTCACAAGCTTGAAAGACTGGAGATTAAGCACAAGATTATTTCCGGAGTAACGGATGGTGCTGCGAACATGAAAAGGCGTTCGAGGACTTTTATTTCGAAGACATCGAACATTTTGTTTGTGCAGCTGCACAACATACGCTGCATTTAGTTGTCAACAAAGGGCTGGAGCCATTAAAACCGTTGGCAGACAAGACGAAGGGATTGGTATCCAGCTTTAAACGTTCTCCGAATACGAGAAGCTACAGCGAATTAAGGTTTTGCAGAATGTATTCCCAATATATGAAGGGCTTATCGGCAATGACTTTAAAAGTCGAAGAGTATATGAAAGGTATAAGATCGAGTCTCGAGAATGGATGCTTGTAGAGCAAGTTATACAGATCTTGGAGACCTTCAGCTACGTGAAGGCGGAGCTAGGTGGTGATACGTACAGCACTCTTTCGTACGTCTATCCTACGATTTTAGAGCTTCATAAGCGGTTAAGGGAGCTCAATGAATCAACGCTGCTGTTCCCAGAAATTGTGAATTGCAGGGAGATTATGCTCAGAGTAATTCAAGACAAAGGGCTTACCAACGAGACGAGTAAATTCATTTTACTATGAGGGAGCAACTGGATATTCTGGTTCCGAAGGAGGATCCGCAAGTTTTGAACACAACTGAATACAAACTGGCGCAGTTTTACGCCTCCTTCGATGACGACGAGGAAACAGTTGACGAAATCTCCCAGGACAGAGTACTGAAAAAAGTCTATACGCGAAAAAAGGCTATACGCGAAAATGAAAAACCGCTACAAGATTTAACCAGTGATACCTGTGGTGATTATACTCTTGCACCGTTATCGAGGTTATTCTTTGAAAACCATCATTTCCTGATCCTCTGACGATTGGTTTCATGTGTAAGAAACTGTTTTTGTGCGATTTAATATTGTTTAAAGTAATTTTGTTTAAAATTTGTTTAAAATTGTTTAAATATTTTCGTCGGTACAGTTCGTCAATAATTTCACTAATCGTCAATAAGTCACCAACCTTTTAAGCAAGAATAACTAATCAAGAACTGAGAATGAGGACAAACTTCGAACCAGCGTATGCTAACTATAGCAACCAAAAGGAGAGAGCCCGGGCGGGGGAGAACAAGCGTTTTATATACATATTTGGCGTGGAATCTGCTGAATGGGTTAAATTATAAACAAAGGGAATGTTCGGGCAAAAACAGATGGACCGGATGCGTGAGAAGGAAATTAGCCGGTGATCTGACGCTCGGCATCCTGGATATGAGCTGAGAATTATAAGTCGGCGAAATATGTTCAAAATTAAGTTAAATGTGGTCTTGCTTAGGTAACGGAATTAAGTTTAAAAGTATCGTTTTCCACACATGCGACACTATTTCTAGCTACCTTTCAAAGATTGGGTCTTCAGTGAAGGTCATACAAGGGACTCATTACAACACCCGTTTACGGTGGTAGTAGCTGGGCCTACGGGGTGCGGCAAAACACAATTTGTGATCCACTTACTGCAACACCCGAGCCAATGCATCGTACCCTGTTCCCGTAGCGTGTTGCGGTGCTATGGTGAAAAGCAGGCAGAACTCTTCCATCAGCTGCAGCATATCTGTCCAGGCACATAATTGTATCCTGGTTTGAAGATACCTGAACCGGAAGAATTACCTAGGCCACGGCTTTTTATATTGGACGACGTTATGCAAGAAGGCGTTAAATCGGAAGAAATTGCCAATCTCATCACACGATTACCGGGATGTCAGCGTGCTTTTTCTGGTACAAAATCCAGAAAGGACTTTTCTTTTCCAGAAAGGACTTCATATGCACACTATAAGTTTGAACACCCACTACCTTATCTTATTAAAAAAACCTCGTGACGATTCGCAAATTAACCACTTGTCTTAACAACTGTATCCTGGCAAGGTGTCTTTTGTCAATTATGCCTTCCAACAGGCCACCTGCGAACCATACCTGTATTTAATGTTTGATCTGAAACCGAATACACTACAACCTCAACGACTGCTAGCCAATCTCCTTCCCACACCCTCCTTCGGTCATTACACCACTTGTCACGGAATGACTTTGAACACCATTCGTAGCCTAGTGAGAGCTGGTTTTCTTAGCTGGCGTTCGGGCTCGCATTCTCTTGCTTCATGGTTCAGCCACCGGCACAAGTGTTCGTTCTCAGTAAACAATACAAAGATGTTGCCGTGACCAGGATGGCTTCGGAAAGACCTGATCCCACTCTTACACGAAGAGCACAACGTGGTGCCATCACCTACCTCCTCAACAAGGTAAACGAAGTACTACAAGATAATATTCCTACTCCGGCAAAAGTAGTGGACCAAATCACTTGTGGACCAAATCTCAGACAAGCTAAACTCCTTGGATGAAGTAAAAGAGCGAATCAATCTTAGCCTAAATGACGACGACAGAATCCTAGATGAACTTGAGCAAGCCGAAGATTATCGTTTGAAAGTCAATTAACACAAGGTTGACATCCTGATTGGTTTGGAAGAGCTAAGAAGAAGTGACCAACTGCCATCTGAGACCCTAACACAGACGTTTAATTTGCCAACACCCGAAGGTAACTCTAAATTGCCCAAACTAGCTTTACCTACCTTCGACGGAAACATCCTTAAGTGGAAGGAGTTTTGGGATTCCTTTAAGGCTGAAGCAATTCCCGCCTGAGCGATATCTCAAAATTCAACAACCTCAAGTCACTGCTCGAGAAAGAAACCGCGACAACGATTGCTGGTCTTGGTCTCTCAAACGAAAACTATGAAAAGGCCAATTATATTCTTCTTGAACGGTTTGGGAAGAAGACCAAAATTATTCCAGCCTACATGCGCGCCATGTATAACCTGCCCAAGCCTTCGACCCACTTGCCGAGCTGAAGAAGTTCTCCGACACCCTGGAAAATTACATCAGAGCCTTAGAGGCCTTGGACAAGTATACCGACTCTTATGGAGATCTGCTCATTTGGATTCTGCTGGATAAATTAAGTCCGGAGACCAAAAGAAAATTAGCAAGAGACTATCATTCTGGAGATTGGACGCTAGACGAGTTCCGCGAGGCCCTCAAGAAAGAATTAAGCATCTTGGACTACTTGGGAACCGTAGAGCTAAGAAATCCCGAGCATACCATTCGTCAACGAACACCGCAATCGAACTCCTCTTCACCCACAGCTGCTGCGCTCACTGTCTCGCAAACCTCGTCAAGACCATTACGTTGCGTCTTCTGCCAAGAACCACACACCTCTAGTACCTGTTACACCTGTGTACCTGTTACGACGTAAGAGTACGTCCGCCGAAGAACGTAAGAAGTTCGTCAAGGATGTCAACTCTGCTTCAAGGATGTCAACTCTGCTTCAAGGATGTCAACTCTGCTTAACGGATCGCATACTGCTGCTGATGGTCGCTCAAGAAACTCGTGCAAGATCTGTCATAAGAAACATCACACTTGTTTACATCAAACCACTCGCGCACCGGAAGGTGTCCGTGGTGTTTCTGTACAACTGAAGGTTCCACTACTACTCAAACTTACGTTTTCCATGCTTCGTCAAGATCTCCCGATAATAACTCCGTATTGCTGAAAATTGCCAACGCCGTTGTCCAGGTTGGACACCACACATGCTAACATTTTGTTCGACGAGGGCTCTCAACGCTCTTTTATCTCGTCCAAGCTACGAAGTCGTCTTCAAGCCCCTGTTGATCACCTGATCTCTACGAAACTTGCAGTTTTGGAAAAACTAACCCTCACACCAACACGTTAAGGGTCATCAAGCAGACCCTTATGGATTCGGAAGGGAACCTATCCCTATCGCTACTCTCGAAGTACCTCAAATAGCTGCTCCGATCTACGTGCCTCCCTCAAGAATCTTCGTGAATTCGAGCATTTAAGGAATATTCACTTTGCGCATTCCTACAATGAAAAGCGTCCGTTTAATATCGACCTCCCTGTTGGAGCCGACTACTTCTGGGAATTCATTGGCGATGTCATTGTAAAGGATAACGGACCCACCGCTGCAAGTTCGCGTCTCGGCTACCTTTTATCGGGACCTACTCAGAAGACGGAAGTGGATGAACCCTTAATTTGTTTACTGGTTGGAACAATTGAACCTAACATCGATCAAATTTGGAATCTTGAATCTTTGGGCATTACCGTGGAAGGTGATAGCAATTCTCCCTTTCTCTTCGCTTACCTCGGCGTAAACATGTGTGATGGCCACTACGTAGCAAAGGTCAATTGGTGATCGAGTCATCCCTCTCTTCCCAACAATTTCGACATGGGCCTCAAACGCCTTTTCGCTCTCTGTAACCGCTTACGTAAAGACCCCAAACTTCTTTCTGCGTATCACAACATTATCATGACACAAGAACAGAAAGGGTTAATCGAAAGAGTCGACCTTTCTCCTACACAAGAGAAGACAACCCATTACATTCCTCATCGAGCTGTATTCAAAACGTCAAGCAATAATACCGTTAGAATGGTCTACGACTGCTCGTGCAAATCGAACTCAAGTTCCCCTAGCCTAAACGACTGTCTGGAAGCTGGCCCATCCCTCTTAAGCGATCTCACTGGAATCTTCATCCGGTTTCGTATTGGCACCTTCGCTTGTACCGCCGACATCGAAAAGGTGTTCTTACAAGTGTCCCTTCATCTCGACGATCAAGATTTTGTTAGTTTCCTATGGAAGGAGAACCCCTTTGATCCTGAATCGAAAATCTGTTACCGCTTCTGTCTGTTACCGCTTCCCCGTCGTACTGTTTGGAGCCGCAAGTTCTCCCTTTATGCTAAACGCTGTCGTTGCTCTTCATCTCGAGAAGTATCTTAACCTTGTTGTTGAAGACCTGAAGCGTAACCTTTATGTCGACAACTTGGCCACTAGTCTGAGTAATGAAGCTGACCTGCTCAATTACTTCACCGAATCTCGTTCCATTTTCGCCGAAGCAGGTATGAATCTTCGGGATTGGGCTACAAATACTCCCCGTCTCTCCTCCCTTATCAGCGATTTGGGACTCTCCACCAACAAACAACTAGTCAAGGTCCTTGGGCTAACCTGACACGTTCAACGCGACACTCTTCATGTCGTCAAACGCGAGCTCGTAATAGAAAACCCCCTAACGAAGAGAAAAATCCTTCAACTCACCGCGAGCTTTTATGACCCTCTTGGCGTTATTGCTCCGGTTCGTATTCGTGCTAAGCTACTTTTACAAGATCTATGGAAGTTGAAGATTGAATGGGACTCACCCATCCCGACTGATCTTGAGAAGACTTGGAACCAGTTGGCCTCAGACCTGTCCGCTGTCCTCGAAACAACAATTCCTCGCCCTTACTTCTCCGAAGAAGTACGCTCCTTTGATTTACACGTCTTTGCCGACGCTAGTTTCAAGGGCTATGGTGCCTGTGACTGCTTCGTTTCCGAAAACGAATCTAGTCTCGTCTTTTCCAAAGCGAAGGTCGCTCCTGTGAAGACCCTTACCTTGCCCCAACTGAAACTCACTGCTCTCCAAATCGCATGCAGGCTTGGTGCCTGGCTGGCAGAAATTCTGAAACCTACTGGAATGTTAAGGTCGGTCCACATTTGGACCGATTCGCAGATCGCTATTCATTGGACGCGCAACCTGACATCTGACAGGGCGTTAAATCTGACAGGGTGTCGAATCTGTATTGGGATAAAAACAATGCTGAAGCTAAGGGCTCAACTAACAGGACTAACAACGACTCTCTACTCTTCGACTCGACTCTTTCTCTGAGTCTCTAACCAAGACTGCCTTCTTACAACAAGGCTCATCCCAATCGTTAACAATGTTGGTATGCATTCCCACGTAGCCCCGGTGCTCCATCCGACACCATATGTGTCAACAGGATGTATAATACAGCACATGGGGTCAGGGATCACCGAAGCCCTGTGCTAAGTAAGCTACAACAATCAGCGAATAGTAACACCATGTATGTAATTCGGTACATGGGATCAGGGACTGTCTTAGCACTGCATACTGACTTACTGAGTCATGCTGAGTCAGCTGCAAAGATTAACAAAAAGTGTGAAAATGCAAGAAAAGCGAATATGACCGTGACAATATCCTTTCTCTCCCCTCAACTGTTTAGAATGACGAAAGAAAAGTTGCAAAATTTGGAGACCTTTCGTGTAGAAATAAAAACAGGTCAAAATTAGGAAATAGAGGAAACGAGTTTTTCTCAACGAACAGTAACAACTAACATTGTGAATTGAGGACAAAGGTTACTAACTCCTAATCCCTTTTCTAAACCCACAAGCGCACCAAAACTTAAAAGAAGAGAAATTCTTATTAAATTACCCTTCAAAACCTATCGCTATGACCGAAGTAACCTCCAATACTGTCGGTAAAATTAGAAACATATATAGAACAACTAGAAAATACTTTCATTGAGATAAAGTTTAACTCTCAGGATTTAATTTTGGACCTGTCCACTGAGGCTGTTCCTGACATCCACAAATCAGAGTCGAGACAATCCCCTTTAAAGGGTAATGGACTCCAGCATAGCATACTGATATTTAGATGGTTTTTTATTGTACACATTATTCTAAGAACGGGAAAATTTGTTTCCAGTTTTTCTGACTTGCCATTCCCGAGTTATTGGCTTGCGAAGTTTAGGCAATTTTCCCGCTGCTAAAACCTTGACGTCAATATGGGTAACAGCCTTAGAGGTGTGGCTTACGGGCGTTTCGTATACAGTCAAAGCTCCTTATTCGCGGGGGATACGTTCCGGAGAAAGTCCGCGAATAAGGAAAACCGCGAATGTGGAATGGAAATTTACATTGAAAGATATGGATACGTTCCAAAGTTAAAAAAAGACGGTCTATAGCAGATTTTTTTTTTTTTATTTTCACTGTTCATCAAAGCAAGCTTAATTATCGCCAGTTTTACATATTGGCGTGAGAAACTTCGTGATTTTCGCTTGTTTTGCAACGTTTAACATCTGCGTTAACTCTGACTGATACTCAAGCATTGCTTCGTCAATTTTTCTTTTAAAAACCAAGCTTCTTTCCACTGAAGGATCAGTGTTGACAAAATATTCGCAAAGCTGATAAGGAATCTTCAAACCTTCTGTCAGGCTTTTAGAAGTCCAATTTATCTGATCTGTGCTATAGCTCCGGTCTCTTCTTCTACAGTCTTCCTTATTCAACATAAGTTCTAAATCAGCTCCGGTCAAGTCTTCTTCTTGAGATTCTAGCAATTCCCGGACGTCAGATGATTGCAAAGCTTCGAAGCCATCTCGCCCTATGCTGTTTTTGCTACGCGAACAATGGTCCTCGGTGATTTCCTGAACAGTCACGGTTTCATTGTTTATTCCTTCAGTCAAACTAGCTGATGGCCACAGTTTTTTTCCATCACGCCTTCAACGTGGACTGCTCTTGAATTTTAATGCAAACAATGCACCTTGCTATGTCAAACTTCTTCCAGCATACAGTGACGGTTAATTCCTGATCATTGTCCATGGAGTCGAGGATGATCTTGAAGGTTCTTCTGATGTAATAAAGCTTGAAGGCTTG
>RJJA01000573.1:4199-25632 GCA_003724045.1 Lepidurus arcticus | reverse complement strand
GCTTTTACCTAGTGCCATGCTTCGTTTTCGCCTCAGTTGAGTGGAATAAAAACGGTACAAATAAAAAGTGCTTCTTACTTGCAAAATAACACCGTATGCGAGTTTTTGGCGTGACAATATATCAATAACAAATAAATTGTATATTTTATAAAGCATAAAACGTTATAATATTAACTCAGTAAATCCGGATGGCTTTTTACAGTTTTATGTATTATTTATCTGCTCAAAAACCAAAGTTTCTTGCGTGTTTTTCATACAACTTTGCTTGGCAATGTGGTAAGTTACACAAATCACAACAATCAAAGGCCACAAATTCAATCCTATTTGAATGTCACAAGTCAGACCAAATCAGACCCAACCACACCCCCCAGTCAGTGCTTTTCTTGATTTTGAATGGTGATTTTTTATTTTGAATGGTAGTGTGAACCACCCTTTAAGCAGAGCGTAAGACAGAAGTCTGTTAGCTGCAAGCCTTTATTTTACGAATAAGTTGCATAAATCAACCAAAAAGGGTCGAAGCTTTAGCAACATCATTTGGCGAAACTCATTTTCGGCTATTGCCACGCTAGATAGTCCCTGGTCTTATTAATTATTTTCTCCATTGCGTGAAGCATGCACTCGATAATTAATTCTTAGGGCCGTTTCCCACTGAGCGCATAAGGCCTTATGCTTATGACGTTCGAAGCCTTAGATTGGGCAATAAATGATAACAGGTACATGACAACCAAATGAAAAACAAATGACAAATAAATTACAACAGGTAGGCGGTAGGCCCACGGAGGCATAGTATGATCATAAGCATAAAGCCTTATGCGCTCAGTGGGAATCGGCCCTTAGATTAGCTTAACATAGACTTTGGTTAGGGTAGAATAAAGTTATTTTAAAAGTCTGACTCGTACTTTATTTCTACTTAAACAATCTGCCGGAACAATATTCAACCAAGAATATAGTTCCTCGGTTAATATGAATAATTGACACTACGTTCTTTAGCCAGAACATGTAATTTGGTCTCTTTTGCATCATCTATTTTTTAACCCTATAATTGTCAAAAGAGCCATAATTGAGCTTTAGTTGAGAAAAAGAATGCACGTATAAATCTAACGTGAACCCTACATGTAATTTGTAATTTGTAATTTGGTATAATCATTTGTAATAATCATTTTCAAAATAGCCGTAATTGAGCTGTGTAGTACTGTTGTAGAGTGTGTGTTGTAAACAAGGTCAATTTTTTGTACATAAATTTGTCCTATACGGAAGGACAAAGCAAACCTTTTAGTGTCCAAGTACGTAGACACATATCTAGGCCTATTATACATGTTACGTTGGATGGAATAAGTATTCAATCTGGCACTGCTTTCATTCGTTACAAATGTACAAAATAACTATATATGAACGGCCCATATAGTAAATGATGTGCAACCATACGTATTTATGTGACATTACCGTTATAACGAAGTGGGAGTATGCCGTACCGTACTGTACTGTATCTATTGTTCTTCATTGTGGAAACTTAGAAAGCTTCTCTTTTACTTTCGTGTATAACATTACTTCCGGGGTGTTGCTGGAGCTTTTCTCAAGTTATTAGCATCGTCCTCTTGTTTTCTGCATCTTTGGCTGCATGCAAGTCTGTCTCTCATGTTTTAGCATTAATGCGAGTTACATCGGTTTAGATAGAAACATTTGGTACATTCAGTTCATGAGGAAGAAAAATGTATTTGCATAATTCGCCTTTGTGTCACATGAATCTCTTCGGTTTGACACAAGGGGAGTTGTATATGTACAAGTTAACAATCATGTATGTTCTACGTTTTATTCATTGTCAATGCGTCTTTTTTAAGTCTTATGACTCAAGTTCGCTTTTTTTTATTTTTACTGGCTTGAGTTGTGTCGTATTGTCCGTCAGTTGCACTCAGCTCTCAATGTCATTTAATGAAGCCTTTCAGGGAAAAAGATAGGAAAAAATAGGAAATCGAAAAAAGAAAACAGGGTGGGTTTAGTTTGGAAGGGAGTAACCGATGTGATTTTTGATAGGGGAAGATCTGTTATGTACAAAAAACTATCAAAAGCCAGATCGGTTAAACTCCTTTTTTATCTTTTTTGTGACTTCAATTAAGAGGATCTTTAAATTAGGATGCGATCTAATTTTCATTCTGGTTTTGGGTTCAAAAGGAAGACATGTGCAAAGTGAATGTTCTGCATTGCAGCACATAAGATGTTAAAGCAAGGAAATTTAGTTTCTTCTTTCGTGATAAATTAGCTAGCTAATCGGTAATAAATTATTGGCTTTGGGGAGATAAAAGAAAGGACTTGTTGGGAGGGATAAATTACTCTAAGGAATTCAATCAGTCTTACGATGAAATAGCTTTGCAGTAATACTGTTCACTGCATTCACCACCATTGTGGCGGAAGTCGACGGCTTCTTGCAATCCATAGACAACATCTTCGTATTGGGAGTTGTAGGGCAGGAAGCTGTAAAAAGGAAAAGAGACAAGAAACGGAATTAATTACTAAGGGCTCAGTTTTCATTGTCACGCCACGAATGGATGATTCAAAGGTTTCCGTGTGACCGTTTGCCAGGTTCTGTGGATCTGGAAGAGTTAAGCTCGTGTTACCGCAAAGCCAAACCAACGACACGGAGGCCATTCCGTGGATTGAATGTACACTTTTAGAATGTAACAGCATATGTTACTATTTGGACCTTGCGAATGTTACCTTGTTAGAATGTTAACCTTGCGGTTATGTGCGTTGTGGTTTGTGGGGTACGTTATGTTTGTACAGGTACCGCACCGAGCCCATTTGCCCGAAACTTTTAGATTTGGATATTTCACGTACCAAACTAATGGGCTTAGCGTTAATTTGCTTCTTTGAAATCTACTTTTTTTTTTTACTTTTCTAATCATATTTTTAATGGTAAAGGATTCGTTCCATTTCCTTTTTGGCGTTAATTATCAAGAGTTTTCTTAGCGTAATCGAAGTTTTGTCGTCGAGAATCAAATGTGCTGAAAGGTTTTCCTTCGATTTTTTTCGAATTTTTGTTCGACTTTTTGCGTTTTATTTCTATTAGTATATGTGGTTTAGCGGAAAATCGTGGATTTAGTCAATACTCGAGTTTAAAGATTGCAACAGATTCTTAATTTGAAGCTTTACTGGGGTTAGTCTTGAATGTAAAGTAGGCGCCGTAAGAAAAGCGTCCTGTAAAATCCTTGAGATAGGAAGCCGAGCTTAGGAAAGAGGAAATAAGAAGTAGGTAAAAAGTCTAGCTGAAATGGAAAGGAAAGCAAATGGTAACTTACTTTTTCAAGATCTTGGTGGTTTTAATGAGCATTTTGGACGCCGTAAGGTAGTCTTGGGCCTTCTTGGGGTCTTCGCAAGCCACGCGGTTCAAGCAGCTGTAATCTTGGCTAGAAGCACCCAAGGTGTAGCTAAGCATCAGCATCATGTCGCTTTCGGCGAACAAGCCTTCCTGTCGGGAAGTGCGGCCTATAGCTCCGGTGGCGAACAATCCAAATCCAAAGATAATCGCTTTGATGACGAGGAGGATAACCAGGTTGGTCAAGTTGAGAGTCAGGACTTCAGATGTGGTGGAAGCACGGGCCAAAATCGCTCTGGTGAGCTCAATCAGGGGTGTTTTGCCCGTTTTCGAATCGACTTGGGACGGTGAACTAGCCACAGCCGCCGTGGCTAAGAGCGCCACCAAACCCACAGAGAGCAGCAAGCATTTTACGTTGTAACTCATGGTGATATGTTCTTTTTCGGGTTTTCTTTTTGTGCGCTTTATAAGTAAATCTCCAGTGTGTTGATTTTAACAGCAATATCTAAAGCCTGCACATAAACAAAAGATTCGCGAATTATTTTAGTTGCTTTTGAAATCAACGGAATATCCAAGTCACTGGTGAAGGTTTGGTTTCTTTACAATTTTGTGCTTCTTTTGATCACGGTAATAGATATACAGCAGTCACTTAGCGTACCTTAGGGTTTTAAACAACGATGGTTAGATATTGCACTGTAGCAGGTAGTTTTTGGACTGTCAACACTGGTTGATGGCTCAGCTCGGTGTGATTCGAAACGATGACGACGGCGCCTTTTTATATGTGGTGCCTTCCATCAGAGTTTTACCCATCCCATCCGGCATATATATTTCACTTCTTACGGTGGCCCAGGTGGTATTTGGGGTGGTGAGGTGGGTGCAAAGCGGTGGGTGTCAGGTGTGTGTATGTATGTAACGCATACAGGTGTACTGTTCTGAATACCACATGAAATGTTTAATTGTTACTGTTGGTAAAACTCTAGATCTCGCTTTACCTCACCTGCTGTGCCTACTCCGGTTTGAGGTTGTTTGGTGGAATTGGTAGACACTCTATGGCGCTTTAATAAGATGGTTACCGCCATCCTTGTCACAAGTACTTTGCGGGAAGTTTTAACTGCGAAACCTTGTGGGCTTCCAAGGCTTCCATTTGGATGATCTTGTACAGCTCCATATCGTTCATATGTTTCTCTCGCGTTAGGCATTGAACGCATACTTTATTTCCTTTTAGTTGCCTTTTGGCTTTGCATACACAAATGGTTTCTGGAGTCACTGCAAAAGGAATTGCTAACGTGTCGCTTCACTAACATTTTGTTCTGTACAATGTCCTAGCCAGTTAATCTATTTTTTATTATTCAGTCGTTCTTAATTTTGTTATTTAGGAAATATTCTTATTTTAGCAGCAAATTCATTGAGAGGAAGCTTTATTAGCACGCTTTAACATTTCGGCTTGGTGGTTTATACTTGGGATAATTTCACTTAGATCCAATTAATTCGAATTGGGTTTTTAGGTTCTTAAATCGTTTAGCACGGAATAGTGTATATTTACCGTATCTTAAATGCCATCCTAAATTGCCTTTTAACTGTGCGCTCCTTCCTTCAGGGCATGAACCCTTGTGTAGGGCGAATTGGTTATGTTGAACACGAAATGTAACTTTCAATACTAGGAGTCGACCTCTTGAAGGAAAAAAGGCAGAGAATGGGGTTGAAAAGGCAATAAAAACTACACAATAAAGTGGGATTTTCTCAGGGAAAAGGATGCTGTGCCACGACAATACCGTGTTGCGTAGAGATGGTTCTCATTTGCCTTTCTGGAAGAGTTTGGAAAGATACATAGAAATGAATTTTAATCCCCGTTAATGGACTGGAGCTTGAGTCAATGCGAAGTTCGTTGACCCTAAAGGTGTCGTAAGATATTAAGATATTCGCAAAGTACTGCAAAGGTTCGCAAAGTACTACTATTTTATATTTCATGCAACACTCGTGGTTGGGCATACACATGCAGTATTACTATTTGGATATAGGTAAAGATTGGATTTCATAGAAAACTTGGTATTTGACATTGAGTTTTGCCTTAAACTTTAATTATAGGTCTCGGTCGGCGGCCTTCTCATGAACTGATATCCGGAATTGCACAACAAGAGGTTCCGCACAGCGTATGCACACAGGTGCTTTTGCTGCCAGTGATATCGGTAAGCAAATTTTGGTCAACCGAGGCATGGGCCGTAAGTGGGCAAGTAATTAACGCAGTAATTCAACCTCGAACGTAAAGAGCAGATGTTCTTAAGTGTTGAGTATAGCAGTAAACCGCTACTATGACTGCGTTGCTCACTTGAAAGGAAACAAAAGAGTATGTGGGCCTAATGTTTTCCACATATGAGTTTTCCAGAAATATCGGGACCTCTTTTCACCGTTACTAGGTTTAAGAATAAGATTTCCTGTCTTGGTTTTTTGCTCCAAAAAGAATCCTGCTTTGCAACAAACATCACTTATTGCCTCTTTTTCACTGCAATTTTTGTTAAATGCTCATTTTGCCATTCATTATTGAGCTATGTATTATATGCCATGGTAAAACACTCTTAAGATTACAAAATAAAGCCTAAATTCGGAGGCACTTTACTCCCGAAATTTGTAAAATTACGGTAGAAATACTGAAATTACAGTAATTACAGTACAAAAGTACAGTAATTGATTCCAGCAAATTGCGATTACTTGTGTGCAAATTAAACAATAGTATCATCTCGGATTAGTTTCATCAATAGTGTAATCTCAGACAGTTTATTAAAAAATCACTATTTTTAGATTTTAAATGTGCTTGATTGTTTTAGATGTTGTCTAGACGTTTTTGATGTTCAGATCAGATAGTGAAAATATCGTAACTTTTGGTTGACTGATAATAAGTTGTATAACTTAAGCTTCAGACGTGGAAGAAAGAGTAAAGAAATAGAAACGATAGAGAGAAGTGATTTTTTTTTTTTTTTTTTTACGCTGCCCACACCCAAAAATGTTGCACTTTCTTACGAGATTTCCAGTCCTGGTTAACTGATTTCTCTGTCGTATTTCCCTTTTTTACTGTATAGTAGCTTTGTTCCGATCTTTCTTTCTGTTCTTCTATAGGAAGCAATAAGTGTTGCGAGATCAGAACAGGGACAGCTCGTCATTCTTGAGTTTGCCAAGAGGAGAAAATCCCACTTGGTCGAGGAGAACGACTAGGTCAGGAAGTCACACACTAATTGTTCCATAGTAGCACTCCACCCATACTGCCTTTTACAACACCTTTTTCGATGAAACACAACAAAGTGCGTTGCTTGGAGGACTGTACCTTGTGTTATGTACCACACACGTATTCTCCAAGTCACGCAGTATGACGTGGAAAGAATTTTTGGTCGTCTGTCGTTCCTATAATGACACTTAATTGTCTCCTGCATGTTTTTTTTATTATTTCCATCATATAGCGCATAGCGACGGTGCAAGAAAGCGAATCTCCCCTTAACCTAACTATTACCTTCTTTTATAAAACTTTTTTTTTCTTTTAATGAATAACATTATTTCTTAATAGGAATCCTGACTGTGTCAAGGCCTTAGGATATTGTTAGGACTTTACTGTTAGAAAAGGCTGTTTGGGCTAAAAAGGTCTCAGAGTCTTTGAAAATCGCTTCCTGGACTGAGGGCACGTTTTCTGCCAAGGAACTAATTCGCGAAAATTACCCAGTTTCTTTTTCTTCCCTTTTTCTGGTGGGTCGCTATAGGAACTGAAGAAGCGAATCGGGGCTTACAATAGTCGAGAAACTAATTGACTGGGTTATGAACCGGTTTGATGAACACAGCTTTTCATGCCAGTTGCTTGCGTACGGCGGTAATCATCAGGTTCGCTGTGCTCAGGCTGACGTTTCAAGAGGGCTAATTTCCCTAACCTACCAAAAACAGCCGGATACCGTTGCTTTTTACTTACATTTTGATGTCGCCATCTGATGGTAGCCGTTGCAGTGGAGGCATTCATCGGGCGAACGAATAAGAAGTGAGGAGAGAAAAATGATGTTAAACCAAATTTGTAACGCTTTTGCTGCCAAAAGCGTTAAAAGCTTAAAACGGTATGCCGGAATAAACCGTTCCTTGCTGTGGATATTTGCTTTTCCAGGTTACTAGTTTTCTTTTTTTCAAGCTAATCCAAGTCCAAGTACTTGTGTGTTCTATGCAGCTGGCAAAACAGTTTTGTTTCAATTTATCTAAGCTTGGACAAACAGGGCTTGACCTGGAATCATCCTTGGGTGGTATGGTGTTGCCTGTAACAAATCCGTTTTAAACACATTAGGATTACAAGCCTTCAACCCCTTAGCAAAGTTAGTCGGGTAAGAAGCGGTATAGATCTTAACTCCTTTTGCTAAGCTTCGCCGTCGGGATGTAGTAATTGTAAGCTTTGAAACTTGTGTTATAAATGATGAGCAGATAAAGAAGATACGTTCGTGGTCGACCCTTTGTAATTTTTGTTGATTGAGTTTTTGGAATTCTTTTGTTTTAGTTCTGTTTTATCCCTTACCTTAATGTGTTTCAGAACCCTCAACCCCTCAAAGAACAATTTGGGAATTTGTGACATACGGGAAGTTGAGAAATATTTTGTTATGGGTACAGTTTTCGAATGCTGAAAGACTGTTAAAGGGGGAGTAAGGTTTCAAAATTAACAAATATTTGTTATAGAAGAGACCAAACTACATATTCTGGCTGAAGAATCCCTATTTCAATTATGCATATTAAACGAGCAATTAATTATTTAGTGGTTTTAGCTCCGCCCCTTTGGTCCAAAATTCAAATTTCCCTAGCCTTATAACACGGGGGGGCAGTTGGCCGGAGACCTAGCGCCTTTACCTATTAGCGCATTCAAAATCGGACCTTATATTCATAGGAACGGCTCTACTATCTGTATTTATAATGTTTAAACAAGTCTCTATGTGCTTTGGTTAACTTACAAACTCAATAACAAAAAAAGGACTTTTTCTTCGCGCCATCGCCCGATCGCCGTCCAGCCGGGCCGAGAACCGCGCCGGGAGCCACTGGGCAAGTTTCGGTTCGTCTTCGCAGTCGAGAGCCCGTCCCCTGGCAATGGGACCGCACGAGGCGGTTCCTATATGCGGGTAAACGTTCGCTGCATGGCGTTCAACGGAGCCCGCAAGTCGCGGCGCGAATGCGTTAATAGGTAAAGGCGCTATATTTCTGCTTTACCAAGATCACGTTTTGAGATATTGATTGATTATTGTAGGCTATATTTTTTTAAGAATTATGCATTTTATTTCACATTTTTCACAAGCCGTTCCCGGTTTATTGAAGTGTACATCTTTGGCACTTTCGCGCCACGGAACAGGCGGGAAACTAGACAAAGACGAAAGGTGCAGCTATAGCGCGCTGCCAAGCCATGTGTGACTTGTTTTTGGTGCTTATCTTAGTCAGACATGGCGAATACTGAGCTAAATAGAGGTGAAAAAAAATTATGTGGAGTTTCCACTGTGCCTTTTTTTGGTATTAGGAGTTCTTGGTATAGTGGAGGATTGTTTCCTTTCCTAAAAGAAGCAAGTACGAAACAGCAGTGGGTCTCACAAGTAAAAAGTACTAGGGTAGATTTTGCAAAAATTTCATCCGTTAAGGGCGTGGCAAGGAGGAAAATGTGTGACTTTTAACTATTTTTAAAAATTACTTTGTTTATGTTTTGCTTATTTGTAATAGAAATGCTGAGTTGCTTATTCTGCCGTTTATATTCTTTTTAAATTTCCTTGGTCTTCCTTTTCCTTGTCCTTTTCCGTAGACGTGCTTTAAATAATCGAGCAAGTTATAGGAATGTTGCTTTGTATTTCATGTAAAAAAATCAAAATAGGGGCTAAGAAGCCCTTTAACCCTTAAATTATATCCACATATTCGTTTAGTCGTCTTTTGATTTCGTGTCTTTATCTTCGTCCAGGTCATTATCAACGGCATCTGGTGCCAGGCAGTAAAACTCGTCACAAGCGTTCTTTTTGGCAGCCGTCAACGATTCCTTGATCCATTCGTTTTCGTCCGCATCAGGTGAAAGCCTGCGATAAATTGAGAATTAAGGTAAGTTACTGTTTTACATGTCTGTAAAATGTAAAGTGTAATCGGAATTGAGTATTTTGTTTAGATTTTTTTAAAAGAGAACCGGTGCGCCATCTAGTGACAAAGGAACAACCGATAGACCCAAGTTTGAAACCTTTCAAGAACCGTTAAAGTAAACAAAAAACAAACATTCCTACATGTGAAGTAATTAGTATAAACTTACGCAGAATAGAAGAGTAGGAATGATTTTCGGTATTCAGTGTCGCCAAGCTTGACCAAAGTGGTGCAGAAAGTTTTCTGCAAACATTGGGCGTCACTCAGCACTTCTTCAGATGGCAAATATTCTTTCAATTCTTCTCGTAGTTCTGCGGGAATCGGAGCCCCTTGGAAGGGTAGGTCATCAAAGAGCGATTTTTGTGCGACGACAGTTCCATTTGAAAGGCGCTTGTATCTCAGCTTAATTTGAGGGTGTTTCGGAGTGGGTGCAGCATGGCCGTAGGTTTCGTTCAACTCCTGCTTACCAAAGAAGGGTGAATCACGCCGCTTACGTCCGTACATTACGCCAGGCGTGTTGGGTAGCAGTCCTAAGCCTCCCATGGCTAGGGTTCCTTTGTAGAATAGTTTCTTGTAGCCCTTTTTACCGGCAGGTCTAGCAACGATGGGGGGACCGCTGTACTGGTACTGGTAGTTGACGTTGAGGTTAGGGGAACTGACAATCACTGGATCTCTAGCAGGCGGCGAGGAAGGCCGGTTACCGTATCCGTAAGACATGGGAGCTTGCTGTGGTGCTTGCTGTTGTTGTACAGGTCTGCGGTACTTGCCCTTGCTCTTGCCTTTGGATTTGGATGCTTTGAAGATCTTGATTTCTTTGAGCTTGTCAAAGATGCTTTCTTTCTCCTCGTCTTCTTCGTCGAAGTAGTCTGCGTCGTCTTGAAACGTAGTGAACTGCGGCGCAGCGTAAGAAAGGGAGGGTGATTGCACGGGAGCTTGTGGAACGCCGTACGAACTGGAAGGCGGGTTGCGAATAGGTTGGGTGGCCGGGGGCGCTCCGTAGGAGCTGGATGGCGGATTGCGAACTGGTGGGGCTTGGGGAGCACCGTAACCCATGGAAGGCGCATCTCGGACCGGCAAGTAGGAATCCACGGACATGTCAGAAGCCGGAGGAGATCCGTAGCTATTGCTGAAGTCGGATTGGGCTGGAGGGTTGCTCAAGGAACCGTATGAATCAAAATTTGTAGGATTTTGCGGGGGTGCCTGTAGTCCGTATGAGTTGGTTGGATTCTGAGGCGGGGATTGCGGTGCACTGTACGAATTGCTTGGATTTTGCGGAGGAGATTGCGGTGTGCCATATGAATTGCTTGGATTCTGTGGAGGCGACTGTTGTGTTCCGTAAGAGCCACTTGAAGGATTACGAGATGGAGACGCAGGCCTTTGGTTGCCATAGGAAGATGTAGGTGCGGGTGGCAAAGGTGGTGCGGGTGGCAACGGATCGTCACGTTGCTGGTTACTGTTCGCGTCCTTATTGAGAATATAATAGTAGTTATAAGTATCGCCACCCTTATTTGACTCATCGGATGGTGGAGAAGGGGGTGAAGAAGGTCTTGCTACCTCATAGCCAGATCCAAGTACAACTTGAGGCGAGTTAGGTCCTGAAGGTGTCCAATTGTTGTTGTAAACGATCTCGTCGTTCTGTGGCCTTGAGGGTGGAGATTGTAGCAGGATCGTTACAGGCTGATTTTGATTAGGTGGATTATTGGCTTGTTGTCCTCCGTAGTTGTATGTACTTGGTGGAGCGGCAGGTGGTGCAGCCTGTGACACTACGTAAGTTGGATTTGCTTGTGGCGAAGGTGCGCCGTACTGCGAAGGAGGCGCTTGTTGGATAGCTGGAGGCGATTGCTGAACCACGTACGTAGGTTGAGGAGGAGCAGGCGGAGCTGACTGCTGAATCACGTACGTAGGTTGAGGAGGAGCAGGCGGAGCCGATTGCTGAACCACGTACGTAAATTGAGGGGGAGCAGGAGGAGCCGATTGCTGCTGGATGCCGTACGTGGGGGACGGAGGCGCAGCTTGATTAGTGTTAGAACCGTAAGTACCAGTTGCAGGCGCCGCTTGTTGAAAAAAAACCTGAGGGGCTTGCTGGATAGCAGGAGGCGATTGCTGAAGGAAGAACGAGGACTGCGAAGGTCCAGATTGGCTGTTGCTAGTAGCGAAAACACCCACTGGTGAAGCAGCTTGCTGAAATGCGAAGCTGGATTGAGAAGGAGCAGACTGGGGCGCAGTTGGAGAGGCAAACGAAAATTCAAAATCCTGAGGTGGCGCCGGGGGTTGGGGAAGTTGTGGTGCGGGGGGTTGGGGAAACGGTGCGGGGGGTTGGGGAAATGGTGCGGGGGGTTGGGGAAGTAGTGGTGCAGGAGGACGTACAATGGTAGTAGGTCCAACCGAAGGTCCTAGAGATGCTGACGATGAAGAAGAGTCGCGATTGCCCTTGTTAGTAATTGAAGAAATAATTCTGCCTACGTCCGTTGAGGGCGTGAGCGTCGCATCAAACTGGGACCATGTTAAAGAGACCTTATTCTGTCCACTTTCTTGAGATTGGACGAAAAACGGAGCAGCTTGGGCTGGCACGTCGTTAGGAATCGCCGGAGGTAAGGGACCTATCGAAGCTGGAGCAGCAGCAGTTCCGTACTGCGTTTGGTAGTTGCGCCCAGGAGGCGCGCTTGGTACTTGCGGAGGTGCTGCGGGTGGTCCAACTGGCGCGTAAGAGCTACTGGTATCAAAACTGGCATCTGAAGAGGGCGTGAAAGGAGCAGGTCGAAGTCCAGCCGGTGCCGGGGCTGGTGCAGGCGAATGGACGCTGATGTAGATGTCGCCTCGATCGGATTGCGCTTGTGGTGCCGCCGGTCGTTGAGCACCCGAGTCACCATTGTAATTGTTAACGATGACATTAGGAACGGCGGGAGCATCATGAGTATCGTCAAACAAGCTCACTGGAGAAGCTGGCAAGCTCACGTAGCTGATTTCAGACGCTTGGTCGTCGAAAAGGGACAGTGGAGCATCTTCAAAGGGTAGGTCCTCGTCGCTGTAGGCATCCATGACGACGTAGCGATCCTCGTCTTTCTGCTCTGCGGTAGAGAAAGTGTTGGTGGGATTGCGTGGTGTGTCCAGAACAGCTTTGGAGTAGCGATTGAAGTCGTTCGAAGGAGGCGCTGCGGGTGGGCTTGGCAATTCGTTTGCATAGCTATTGGGAACTCTCACTGTGAAGCTTCCTGCACTGAGGCTTTGGTCGGCCGCCGGAGACTCGAAAAGTGAGGAAGCTTGCTGTTGTTGTTGCTGGGACCTGTATGCTAATGCAAAAGATGTCCAGCAGCTCCAACACAATAACACCAACTGTAGTCGCATGGTAGGACACCTATTAAAAAAGCAGAATTAAGATTCATTATTTTTGAAAAATGTACTTCGTTAAGGCTCCCCTATAAGTTTGGTATAGGCGTTACCGTGGGGAATTTCGGAAAAAAATTTTGCACACACCATTACATTTTATATATAGATGCAAGAACAGTAAGTTAAGTATCCTAATCGCTACTGTACAACTCAAACGCCATTGTTTTGCATGCATAATACATTAATAGTATGCTCATTAAGTATTGTACTACATGAAATACGCGAAGCAAAAAAATCTCCATTGGTTTCGCACTTGGTACTAGAAAAGAAAATGTTTGGCCTAAATTGTTTTCAAACGTGACAAGTGGTTTTCGAGAAATCTTGTTCCGAAAGACAGACACTTGATTTGGGACATTGTGCTGGTACAGCAAATTGTGGTGACAATTTGTACTTTTCAGAAGTAAAACAAGTCCGCGATTTGCTATACGCTTCTTTCTTTACTTTCTTACACAAGCCTTACGCTTTCCTGCACAAAACAGTAACAAACATCAGTGCCATCTGTGACTGTTTCGCATCAATAAGCCAAGGTATACGGGAGACTTAAGAGATTCAAATTAAACGTTCTTTTAAAATCCAGCCTTAAAAACTTACCACGTTTTTACCGGCTTGCAATTACAAGCGAGTGCCTCTAAAACTTTGAAAAAACCAATCTCACTTTCACTTAACTATGCGTACGAAAGTGCATATGAAAAATCAAGTTCTGGATCAGTTTAAATTCACTTTCAGAACCGAGTAAGTTATATACTGGTGTGGTACTGTCCACGGTTGACCCCAAACTGACAAGGAAAGCCCGAATTCTCCGGTTTTTGAATGCGGTGTGACCTCTTATCCTCTGCAGCTATCCTCACGGTCGGGTTGGCTGGTCCTGAAGATGCTACGGTTGTTGGTTCAGTAGGTAAAACCATAAGCCTCTGCGCCAGCAAGATCTAGCCATGAGATACATCATGTAGCAAACCCTCCCCCCTGCCTCCTCACCTGTTGTTCTTTTTTTTATCTTATCCTTCAGCATTCAACTCGTCATAGCTCCCCAGGACCTTAAAACTTGCTCATCTGCATTGCGTGCTCGTTAATTTTTTTTATATAGCGGGTTTTGCAGATGCTGCCTTTCTGTCCCCACCAGGGCAAAGTACCAAATTGTCCACCCTTAGGACTCTTGCTCTCTACCAAGGCACTTTAATCACGCCCTGAAACTCAAATCTGACCCTCGCTGCCAAAATAGCGTTATTACTTTAATTTGAGGAAGATTCGAAGCGGTCTAAACTTTTACTACGTTATAATCTTTAATGGAAGGACATGATTTGGGCGAGTCGGATATTTTAGATTGCAAATATGGCCTTGGTGATATTTTTCAGTCACGTTATTGGATACATTACCTTGACCGAAATGACTCTATGGGAAATAGTTAGGTTAGCCACTTCTATGCGATTGTAATCCATAGGAAGCGCAAATATTTTTTGTTTTTCAAAATCGGAAGCATTCTTGAAGTGATTGACAAGGTCTTCCTCCCAAGCTTTCTGGTCCCGTGAACGAAATGAAACCATGGTCCGAATATGGTATTATCACCCAATCAGTTGAAACGGAAAATCCAGGTCATTCTGGCGACCTCGCTTGTCTGTCAACGTGTCAATCCATTGTGATGCGTTTTGAGCATTCGTACCTTAGAACCTTAGGTTAACAACAAAGTTCGCGAACTCGCAAACATGCTGTCAATCCAGAGTTGTTTACAATTCTACCCCAAGCTTTTCAAAATTCCTGTATACGTAGTATTATACATAGTATTATTCAATTTTTATTTCACGCATATGTTCCATACATTTCAAGATATTGTATGCGATGTGACGATGTATCCGCTTATTTTAATAATTTTTTATGGATTTTATTTGAATTTGTAACTTATGTTATTTCAATTTTTCATGTATTTCATTTAAACTTTGTGTTTATTTCGTTTCAATTTTGTATTTACTTTCTTTCAGTATCAATTTAAAGTAAAAAAAAAACATACTTGGTAGAAAAAGTGTTTTTGTCTTCAAAGCTCCCATTACAGATTCTAAAAACGTCCCCATTTTTTAGTGGGGTATTGCAATACACCTCCTGTGGTGTATTGCTTCGCCTACTAACCTCCATAGTTGCTAGTTGCCAAATTGGCCTTTGACCTTCCTGTAAAATTCTACGTCATACAAGAAGCCCCTTGTAAGTAGTGTTCACATTTATGCAGATACGTTGAGGACCGAAGTAGAAAACCACTTGGCTACTTCCTTATATAAATTATGACCGCTGTGGTAAAAGAGAAATGAGAATTCCAACACCCAAAGGCTTTGGGTCATCTTCTTCGTCTTCCTCTCTCTCCTGTAACTATCCCCTATCTTGCTAGAACTAATCTAACATGGTCATCCCAGAAAAAATGGGTATCAACTTTGCTTTTTTTTTGCTTCATTCCAAACCCTACTCAGATTTCCCCACCTTTTACTCTTTTTAAATCCTATTATACTTCGCACCTTTTATTTGTAACCATTTCAAGGTTTTATTGAGTACTTTGTTCCGAATGTACCAGCAAAACTACTTTGTCGCGTTTTATGTGAAGTTTTTTATTTATTTATATTTTATACGTATATAACCGGTTAAGCAGTTTTGTCGGTGGGACGGGAGAGGAAAAGAATATACAGGTTTGAGTGGTTCTTCTTTCGGGCTTTCCGGAAATCAATGACTTATCCTTTCCATCGGCAGTTGCGTTCTTAGCATTGCTCGAGAGAAAAGCGTTTGTCCGCGCGTTTGTCCTTTGACCAACTTTCAGGGCGGACCAGGTCCTTCAGATTCCAAAAAGCAATCCACCGGTGTCGGAATCTGGATAATATTTATTTAAGCTATGCACCAGAGAACGACCTTGTTATTCTAATCGTCAGCACATCGCTTATCACATGGGTAGGTATTGAAGCCACCTTCTGACTTTTCTTCTGAAGTAGCTTTGAAGCACTTTGAGGTGTCAAGTCACGATTCGACACTATACACGCCATATTTCACCTTCCCTGCTCCTCGTTTGTTCTCAGCAGACTTTTCCCCATTTTCAAGCACAATAGCTTCTTGGTAACTCTAGACTGCCTTGGTAGTACCTCATTGTCTTTGACGTGTAATTTTCGGGTAGATTTTATGCTAACCATAAGTGAAAGTAGGTCTCATGGACTCTCGTGTAGTGTGGTAGTACACTCACGTCGAGTTATTGTATGTGCTTCTTTTGGACGCTTTCTCAAGCCACCAAAGTTTCCCTCTTTAAATATCTTGGGATTCCCACCTTTCCTTTTACCATTCCTTTAATTGCAACCAATACAAAAAACTAGTTTTTAAATCATTCTGAAAATTGCAGTGTGTATTTACATAAAAATAAACATGCATTGCCATTACAAGAACTACAGTTATACAGAAGAAAATAGGCTTCGCAATTTCATTTTATCCGCTGATGCCAGCCAGCTATATAAATATTAAATTAGCTGCACTTTTTACTAAGTCTTTAGAACGCTTTTCCTGAGGTTAGGGCCAAATCTGTTTGATGAGAGAGTTACGTATGACGGTCGTGTTTTAACGAGGTCCTTCGTTGGGTACTGTCAGACTCTCTGAAACGCCCACATGGTCTTGGCCACATTGGAATTGATCGCATTTTCGTTCCCGAATAGCTTCCATCATGTCTTGGGTCATACTTTGCAAAGATTCAGCCATGCCAGTATCCATCCTTTAAAAAGAATAAAAAAGGAGTTAATATTATAGTAAATTCCTTAATGTTGCAAAAGTTGAATAGCTTACATCGTGAGGAAGGTGGCCATGCGCTTCTCCATGAGTCCAATGGTTAGCTCGTCTTCTTGGGCCATGACGTCACAGAAGATGCGTTTAGCGCAAGGAGTTTCCTTCCAGTTCTCGAAGCCAACCTTCTGCAAGCTGGTCAAGAAGTGCTTTTGCGGCAGGCTCAGTCCGGACAGTAAGTTGTTCACTAGGTTGGCGTTGGTCTCTCCGTTGTCGTCTTCCACCGAGCGGCCCATTCTATGCAAGGTCTTGTTTTGGAGTTCTTTGGCGAATCCGCTGAAGCCGGCCAAGGGAGAGCCTACTCCTATGCTAACGTTCTGATTCCTCAACGCGAATCCGACTCCCAACGCACCCAAAGCTAAAGAAGCGGCGCTAGCGACCACCAAAGGGGCCACAATAGGGTCAGCCACCTTCTCGCTGAACTTGTCGAACTTCTGGGCCAAGCCCAAGTTGTAGGAAATCTTGTGACCCGCTTCTGTCAGAGGGTCTACCACGGGGCTGGTGAAGTCATGGATCTTGTCAGCGCCGCCCTGGATACCTTGCTTAATCTTGTTGGAGAACTGCTTAATAGGGTTGGGGTTAGGGCGTTGGTTGTAGTAGGGTTGTTGTTGGTAGTTGTAGTAGTATTGTTCTTGTTGGTCTTTAGGGACCGGAACGGGGATTTGGTAGGTGGTGCCACCTGCTTGGTAGGTTTGTTGTTTAATGACAAAAGCACCCGGATCGGCTGGCGCAATGTTACCTTGCAGAGGGTATTGTTGTGGGTACTGTTGTTGCGGGTACTGTTGCGGGTACTGGTATTTCTCTTGAGCAGGTTGCTGGTACTGTTGTTGGATGGACTGATATTTTTCTTGAGCGGGTTGCTGATATTGTTGGGGTTGGTATTGCTGTTGTTGGTACTGCTGCTGTTGTTTATTGTTCTGTTGTTGGTACTCTTGTTGTTGGTACTGCTGCTGTTGTTGTTTGTTGTTCTGTTGTTGGTAATCGTAGTATTGTTGGGGATATTGGTATTCTTGTTGTGGTTGTTGTTGCTGAGGGGCTTGTTGTTTTTGGGAATAGTAAGATTGAATACGACTGTTGGTGTTGGGATCGACAGGCGCCGCAGTGGTCGTTTGTTGAGGCTCGTAGTCGTACGGAGCGCGATCGTCGTGCAATTGTGCGGACTCGTCTTTGGAAACGTAGTAAACGGGTCGACCGTTGACGGAACTGGAGCCGTGGATCTTGTAACCCTGCTGGAGAATGTTGGAATTCTTCTCTGTGACGAAGGGCACGGAGTTGGTAGCTTGTTGGGCGCTGCTGGTGACGCTTTCAACGCCTACGTTGTCCGGCAAATCGGGGTTACCGTTCTTGTAGTAGTCTTGGTAGTAAAACGCGGGGTAGGGCATGGAGGGCTTAAAGGTGTTGTCCTGCGAGCTCTGCGAGTTGATAGCTCGGCCTGAAGCAGCACCAGCAGGCCCGTAAATATAGATGTCGCCAGTTTGGGTATCGTTGCTCTCGTTTGGAACCAGTTCGCCATTAATAACGCGGGCATTCCGGAAGGTGCGCGTGTCATTCGGGTCATCGGGCATGCGCACGCCTTCTACGATAGGAATCCCATCGCTGCCCACGAGCATCGTGCGTCCTTTATGGTCTTCTTCGCCTTCTACACCGACGACACCCGAAGTAATGACTACTTCAGCTGGAACTTGCAAATTGGCGACCAGAATCCGTGCTTTGCGACCCGATGCAGTAGTATTAGTAGTAGTTGCCAAATCCGTTTCAGATTCTGGAGTTGTCGGCTCGGACAAAACCAGGTTGTCGTCCGGATGGATGCCCGCATCTGTTGTCGCTGGAACAGATTCGTCTTGGATGGGACTGGCTTGAACAGCAGCCACTGCTAGGAGTAGAATTGCCCATAGCTTCATTCTATGAAAATTCGACAAGGAAAAGAAAAATAACATGATATATCTAGTGAAAATCAGTCGTGCGAGCTAATGGAACTGGGACTACAATGAAACTGGGACTTGAGACCAACTTCTTTTTTAAGACGTATTAACTCGTGTGTGGGTAGTATAGCGTGCATAAGGGATTTAGGCGTGTGTAGAGTTGGCCACGGTCAAGGAAACTGGCTTAGCCATTTTTCTTTATACGTTAGAAGTCTCCCGAGATGTAGGTTTTTCATAAGCAAAGGCAAACGATAGCGTGTGTTAACCTACTTGGCCACTTAGCGAGCAAAACAACAACATTGGCACTACTTCTTACGGAAAAGTCGCACAAAAGCTTTCATCGCTCGGTACAACCCACAAGTGGTTAATAAGAGCAAGATTTGCATAAGATAAGTTTCAAGTTTCCTTCGCACTTTCGGTTCGGTTTAAAATCACACGAGTAGTCAGACCGTAAAAACCATTCAAATTATGATATTTACCTGTGAATTTTCTTAAAATTCTCCTTTCCTTGGGATAAAACGGCTCGAGAGAATTTCACTACAGGACCAGCCGATTGGTAAATTCACTGCCAAACTCTTTAACTGCACTAACTTCTGTAGCTCTTTAAAACTGTCGGTCCTTTTTAAAACTGGACCAAACGAAAGAGCTCTGGGACCTTTGGAGTCTGCCGTGTTAATGTTGAGAAACCCAAGGAAGCATGCCACTTTATAATACTTTAACTTGGCGAGGTACAAATCCTGGTGCTGACCTAGTTATCCCGAACAACCAATAGAAAAGCGAAGTAAGGATTCTTTACCTGTGTGATATGCCTGGGCGAAGGTGTAGAAAAACACATTTGGGGTCTTCGATCACAAAAACATATCCTCAACCCAACAGTTTCTTTCTTTCTCACCTTTCCCATCTCCCACATCTAAACCAGCGTGGTGAAGGACACGTATCCGTACAAGCCCACTGATGTGAAAATAATAAGGCGTAATTGGAAGGGACAAAAGGGGTCGAAAAGTTGAAGATACGGTTATAAAGTTTAAGCTTAAAGTTATGAAGTATGGTTACAAAAGCTCTGTGGTTTTTAAGTTTAACTTGTGCTAAAGTTCTAATACTTGATTGTCAGTTAACTTAACCCGCTGCATAGTTTTTGTTTTATTTCCAGAGATTATACGTTTGGTAGATTAAGCGTGGACAAAAGGAAAGAAAAAGTGGACCGGTTTGGCAAGCCGTAGTGTAGTTCGTCATCGATGACCTGAATTTGTTAAAGAACTATGGGGACACAAAAGGTATACATTCCCTTGAGTATTCGGGAATTTCTTGAAGTTTTTAACAAGGCCTTGGCCGAGACGCATATTTACGCAGGTTTTTCTTGGTTACGGAATTAGATTACCCAGTATGCAGTCAATCCTTGTATGATTTTCATTCTTGGGAAAAAACTTTCGAGTAAGATGTTTTGCTCAACCCCGGGACACATTTGCTGGGAAAATGAGCACAGAGCACACGGAAGTTTGAGTATGTTGCTGGCCGCGGGTCTAGGCAAAAATGGTCATTAAGCTCTCGAACGTCAACTTCCTGCTTTTCACGCAAAGTATCCCTTTAAAGAATAAGAGAAATGCGCAACTATTCTACTTTCCCCCAGCCCAAGAAAACTAGTGTAAACTAGCTAAGCAAATGTCGATTCCTTTCGAGATATTTTGGCGACGATATCTTCTAAAAGGAAAGAATCGGAATTTTTCCCTTTTGGTTTCTACCTTCCGTATTGTTGGAGAAAGTTGAAACCTTCTCACCGACGCACTGTTGAGCCTTTATCGTACCATTTACCCCCAAAAAAAAGAACGAGACGCGAAAAGTTCCGCTCTTCCCTTGGGTTTTATGTCGATAAGAAGAAATCGAAAAGAAAAGATGACTAATGGAAGTCTAGAAAGTTTTGCATCTTTATAATTGTGCAGCCAAAGAGGCTCAGCGAATAGCTCTAGCTCGGGTTATAGTAGCTTGTGTACTTATCGTGCACGTGACTTGTGCTGGGTTCGTCCAAAATGTACAGTTTTCTCTTACTTCCGTCCGGCAACATGAAAGCCGAGCTAGAGAAAGTTGGTGGCGAGAGCCCGGGAAGTGGTGAAAGGGAATATGGAAATAGTAGCAGATGGAATAACACATGAACCACGGACCGTGAGGCTAATTCACCGCAAGACCCCAACCCAACTTTATACGGTCGTCCTTTCCTTTCTTGCTTTCCTCTTCGGTCTAAGGTTCTGGAGGAGAAAGTTTTTACTTCCGTTTATGACATCTTCCTAAAGCTTCGCAGTTGCTTTAAGAAAAGGCAAGAAGGCCGGATCAGGATCACAGATTACACTTTTCTTTCCGGATGTGGCTAGTGCGTCATTAATTACGATAACAAGTGTGTAGAGTAAGTAGATTGTTGAGTAAGAGGATAAAAATATACCATTAAAAAAATAAAATATGTACATATTTTGCTAAATTTCTTTACTGTAATTTTTATCATTTTTATCGGTAACTAAAGGCAATTCATAGTTAATTATAAAATTACATCAAAATGTAAAGATTTACAGCGCTTTACAGTAATAAAGGATCCCCAGATTCTGGGCATATAACCATAAAAATTGTGTGCTACAATAGAGCTTTTGACAAATTACGCCTCTCGCGGCAAGAGTTGGCGAAATCCGCCATTTTTAGTACATTTAAGTTAAGGTAAACAAACAACAACAAACAGTTTTCCGTGAATAGTTTGGTTTTGCTTACAGGTTTTACAAGTAACTCAGGTAAACAAACAAAAAGACACGAAGCTAAAGACACAAAGCAAAACCAATATTCACGGAAAACAGTTTGTTTTTGTTTGTTTACCTTAACTTAAATGTACTCAAAATGGCGGATTTCGCCAACTCTTGCCGCGAGAGGCGTAATTTGGCAA
>RJJA01000572.1:0-25278 GCA_003724045.1 Lepidurus arcticus | reverse complement strand
GGCTACAAAACTAGAAAGTACGGTAATAAAGCTACAAACAACGGCAACAAAGCTACAAAGTACGGCTACATAGCAAAAAACTAAAGCTACAACGGTTATTGTAGTGGTACAAAGCTACAATCTATGTAATTGTTAAGCTACACGTAATACAAAGAGATACAATTGTAGCCGACTTTGCAGGGTGTAAGAGGCTACAGTCAAGTTTCGAACCCCTTCCAGTCACATGGGTCTTGTGACGTAGATATTGGATGCCATGCCAGTCAGAGCCACAGAAGAACCACGAACTTACCAACACAAACCACGAACTGGGAACACGAACCGCGAACACGAACAGGTCTGCCTGTAAAGTTTCATCCAATATCTACGTCACGCCTCTCGTGGCGGGAAAATGCAAAAATTTCGCAAGTCAATAACTCGGGAACGGATAGTCAGAAAAAATTGAAACTTATTTTCCCGTTCTTAGAATAATGTGTACAATACGAATCCATCCAAATATCAATATGCGATTTGGAGTCTGTTGCCCTTTTTTTGTCTTTTTCGTTTTTGGTTTGTCTTTTTCGAACTCAACTCCGCATGAGTGACACGTGATGCAGTTGTTTTGTTCTAGATCGCGACTTTGGTCAGATTCTGTACCGAGCAAGTCTGACTCCATTTCAGAGATCGGTGACGTCATCGTGGGTTATGGAGAATTTGATTGTTTGGGGGTTGGGTTTGGTAACGAATTAACAGCAACCGGTAACTGATGAACTTAACATGAATAAAATACACTTAGTTTATAGAGAAAAGTAATTGTTTGTCGCCAACGGCTGGTGAAGGAAGCTTGCTGTCACGTGTTGAAGAAAGTTGGGGTAATTTGCAATAAACTTCAGATCTGCACTTTGATTTACAGCGAGAACTTAGATGGTTGTTCACTCTTTAAATCTGTTTTTTATTCCTTCTTTTTGGGATAACATTGTTAAAACTATCACATAAAATCAATTTAACAGCGAGCGGTTTCTAACACGTCGTCTCGGAAGCGACTTCTATAGCTCTGCTCATTGGCTAACCACATAGTTATTCAAACATTTTATAGGACGTATTAGCAATTACGTCAAAAGGAGGACGAACCTATTTTATTCCCTTTTTTCTATTCTATTAAACTAAAATACATTTTAAACAATTATTCCTAAATCCCATACCTAACTCTCCTACGGGACACGCCGTGTTTTCACTTCGGCTTCAACAGGGATACGCAATACTAAGCAAAGAATTATGTATGTATTTCCTAAAAAATATTAAAATAAAATTATGGTTGTGAACTAGAGCACAAAGATGCAAGCGGCATCTTGTTTCGATTTGTCCATCTTGCATGAACAAAATCGTCAGTTCTAAACGTAATAAAACGTCTACACGACCAAACGTTTCAAATGAAACACCGCACTCAAAACACACACACACTACACAAAAGAAGCTAAATTAATGCTTACGGATTAACAGGAATGTTGTGCTTAAATAAAAATAGAGTAAGATATCCACACTTAGCTTGTAACAAAACTATCACAAAAGCTAAGCGCGACAACAGGTTCTATCGATGCATTCAGCACGTTCGGTTGCCAAGTTCGTCGGAGCGCCCCTTGCGGCCACTTCAGTTGCGCGCGCTATTCAAATCCGATGGAACTTGCCAGTAAAATCTCTTTTCTTAAGTTTAACTTACATGAACAGGCCTATAAAATCAACGAATTTCCGAAGAATCTCCAAAATTTCCTATCCCACAAATTAGCTCTTAGGTTTTTTTTTAAAGTGCAGATCGGCACACTTGTTTTTACCAGGAGAGGAAAAAGGGAGTACATAAGCCAACAAATAGCCTTCCTTTCTGTGCGCTCACCTCGTTACACAATGAACCAACCAATATCAACGGAGGGGATGAAAAAAAAATTCCAAATACAATCAAAATGCACGTTCCACTGTTAATCCATCCGGTCATGCAAGAAACAAAAAAAACTTCGGCTGCACGCCTTTACAGCACAACCCTTTATCCAGCAAGAATAATATAAGTGGCACCCCTCGCATAAAAGATAAATACCTACAAATAATGTACCCCTGCTCCTTTAGTCGAAAATAGGACATTTCCTGAACACACAAAGCCTTTAGGGAAACAAATTACAAAAGGACACATAAACTAATAGAATTCCAGCGTCTGTCCACAACAAATCAACTCCCCTCCCAAAAAAGGCCAAAATGCCAGTCCATAAGTTTGTGTACGATTGTTTTTTTTCAACAGAGCAAAAAGACCTGAAAAAATGTCGTACCGCCATACGTGTAAATAGTCATCTATAAAGTGCTCAACATAGCCCATAGTTATTTCTATATATAGTCTTTGGCTCCCCAGATTATCTCTTCAACACGTAACAATGAAAAACGAGCCCAGAAAGATACAAAAAACTATCTCCTGCCGCACTTTAAACTTAACAAAGAGGCAAGCAAGAGCAGCTCCTTTTTGTCAGAGGAATGGTATACAGAGTGGCATTTTTTCTTTTCTTTTTTTTTACAGCTTGAAAATCCAATTTTTGTCAGGGCCCACAATATTTGATTTCAGGGATCTATAACGAGAGAAGTCTGGAATTTTCTTTAGCGAACCGATTTACAAAACCGGCAGTTTTGCAAACTTTTGCGAAGCTTTAGACGTTGAAACGTTTCTTTTTGAGCTTTGAAACTCAAAACCATCCCGTTCGTTTAATAGAGAGAGGAGGGGTAGCTAAACATGTTATAGTTATACTGCAAAAATTTGATAATTGATATTTGGAGCACAAGAGGTAAAGAGATTTTTTTTTGCTTGGCCGACAACGAATACCATATATAAAAATATAGAGTTTGGATATCGTTCAGTGAGCACCAGGAAACAAAAGGAAATATAAATTAAACCGCAAAAATTAGCTAAATCTTTAACCAGTTCTTTTTCGCAAGGTTTTTGAGGGAAATGTGTACAGCTCATGTTTCAACAGCAAAGGTTCACCCAAAATTTTTATATAAGGGCCCCATACCTGTCTTGATACGCCGTTACCTAATTAATGTCCAAAATCGCTTCCGATTCCTCACGGATTGACACTTTTTCAAACTTTCCTGCCAACGGTTTCAAAATCGAAAAAATTTCCGCCATCTTTGTTATGGTTCAAAGCTGCATTTAGTTTACGACGCCACCGCCTACAACTTGAACGCCCAAGGCAGTTTCTAACCAAGCACCGAATTCCAATGTTTTCAATCTTTTAAGCCCAATTAAATATCTCAGTTAAAAAATATCGCTAAGTTCCATTTCCACAATATTATCTTTTCTTCCCAATCTCTCTGTCGCTCCACCTTAGTTTAAATTTCGCTCCATAAGATCTATCTTGCCTTCATTTCAATTCAAGCATTTCTTCGTTAAACTGACCAATTTGTCTGGCTCAAAACGTTATTCCGAGGAATGTCAATCAAGTTTTAGGAGCGACTCATTCTAACTAGAAGTATAAAAAGCGGAAAGGTAAATAACAAAAAATACCTCTTCGCCTAAACTAGCTAAATCTGTAACGCTTTTTGTAACTTCTGAAACGTTTTGCACTTGGTTTTGTAAGTACCAATTTTGCCACTGCCCCGAGATTTCGTTTTTTCGTTTCGCTTGCTAAACTCTTTCTTCTCTTTTTACTTTCATTGTCGTTTCTCTCTAGTTTGGTTGGTCTGCTGCCTCATCTGGTCCCTTTTATAATAGATTAACTTGGCTTTTTCGGGGGGAAAGAATAATAATAAAAAAAGAACTCGTGTTTAAACTCCCTCAAGTGCCTTCTTGCTGCAACTCGGTGCCAAGCTAATGGGAAAACACTTGCTGGACGATGACAGCCATAAGTAAGGCAAACAGGCAAAAGCCCGAGAGGATAATCAGGGCTCGCTGTTGATCCGTTAATGGTTTTCGCACCTTTTCCACGTGCTGTAACGAAAAAAAGAACATATATTTTTAGCAATTTGTACTCGAAAAGCTGGGGAAATTAATTGGTCTTAAAAAAGGTAACGTACTAGCAACGAAGAAGGTTTACTGCTGGCTTTGACAGGGATTAGCGGAGTTGTGATAAAGACTGTGGACGGTGAAAAGGCTCCTTGTAATTCCCCCCAATGTCCCATTCGGATGGGGCAGACTCGGACATTGTACTCCATTCCTGGCTCCAATCCGTCCCAAGTCCACGAGCAGTGACTCGTCTTCTCGGTCTTTGGAAACACAAAACAATAATATTAAATAAGTGAAATAAGTATGAAATAAGTGAAATAAGTATGAAATAAGTGAAATAAGTATTAAATAAGTGAAATAAGTATTAAATAAGTGAAATAAGTATTAAATAAGTGAAATAAGTATGAAATAAGTGAAATAAGTATTAAATAAGTGAAATAAGTATTAAATAAGTGAAATAAGTATTAATTAATTCCAAGCTGCAACTTAAAATCCCTCCAAATGGAAAAATTTTACGTTTTTACCTTTACTTCGTCAGGATCTCTGGATTTCCGAAGTTGGATTAGGTACTGGATAGGATCGTCGCTGTTAGGGATGCTACAAAGCGCCCATTCCACTTTACAGCTCCTTTCAGTGACGTCATAGGCTTTCACTCCTACATTGAGGAGAAAAAGATCCAGAAATTTGTTTCTGGTTACATCTTACATTGAACGTAAACTAAAGGCCAGATTCTTCACCTTTAAGGGCAGGGGGCGGGGCTCTGGAAGTTATAAAAGAAACGGGCGCCGAGTACGGTCCTTGTCCGACTTCATTCGAGGCACAAATGCGAAATTCGTAAGCGGTCAATTCCTCCAATCGCGTCACTCTGTAACTCCACGCTGAGCCTTGGTATTCTTCATAGAACCTGAGGTGCAAGATAAACTCATTTAGTACAAAACTAATTCTTCCCAAAACTAACTACTATCTTAAATGGTTAAACTACTTATTTAAATACGAAATACTAGTCTAATGAGTTAAAACCTTACTCGGAATCTTGGCTATTTCGAATTTCTAGCGTGTACTGCGTGAAATCCACGTTCTTATCAGCCCATTTGAGCCTCAGGTAGTTATGGCCGGCCGCCAAACACTCCAGTCGAGGTGGCGAGGGAGGCGATCGCTGAGTCGTTGCTTTGATTGACGCGGAAAATGCTCCTGCTCCCATTCCATTCACGCCTTGGACCCGTAGACTATTAGAAAAAAATATATGAAAAAATTAGTGCTCTTCCAGTGCCAAAGATGCCTAGAAATGCCTGTCTTACCGATAAGACGTGTCTGGAGTCAAATTCGTTAGCGTAATCTGGGGCGACGCGTTGGACGTGGCTTGTATCAATTTCTCATTTCCCCACTCTACATTGTAATGCGTCACCGCTGATCCATGGTGAGCTGCAGGATTCCACGCCAAACTCAGCGAATGTGATGTCACGTGCTCTACACGCAGTCCTCCTGGCGCAGCCGGAGTCGAAGGGGGCGTGGTTAACCGTCCTGAAGGCGAATAGGGACTCGCACCTGCAGCATTAAACGCCTAAAAAATAATCCACAAAAAAATTCAAGGTATTTATTTATTTGGAATTATTCGAGTTTAAAGGGATTCGACTTATTTCATATAAATTTAATGGAAAAATCTTACTTTACAACTAATTCTAGTACAATTTATTTTTTATTTTTTGAATCATTTTTATGATTATTTTTAATTATGATTTATTTTGATTGTAATTTTTTAGTATAATTTTTATTTTAAGTTATTTTAGGCTGCTTAATTTCGAGTAAACTTTATTAACTAACCGCAATGAACAGTGGTTTGAATTAACTATTCGAGTTACTCGTTCCAGAAATTTCACAGAAATAGTTGCCCTAGATACTTTAAACTAATTAAAACAAATTAACTTACTTGGACTCGGAAGAGACAGGTAAGCGCAGGGGCTAATCCTCTGACTTCGAAGCTATTAGCAGGTCCCGCGTATATGGTTTGGTATTGGAGGCTCATTTCATCCCCTTCGGGCAAAAGATCTTCACCAATGGGCGTGGCCATATCCAATCTAAAGTCGTTGACAATGGCCCCGTTGTTAACCGGCTCTTCCCATGAGACAAAGGCCGTATGTGGCGAGCGTAGGACCACTTTAGGTTCCCGAGGAGCATCCGGAGGCCCCGCCCCACTCACTGCTTCCAACGCGAGTGACCAAGGTCCAGCCTAATTTGCATTCAAAGTGTAAAAAGTAATAATTACAAAACGATACTCTACTAAAGAAACCTCCGAAAATGAGTCTTTTAAACTTACAGCCACTTTGTTGACAGCCCGAACTTGGAATAAATAAGGTCTGCCAGGCAGCAAGGACGCAACCATGCACTCTGTTTCACGTCCTACGTAAACTATGCGACTGTTATTGTCCGGAGTCGTCACTGTCACTTCATAGTTAGTAATGACAGACCCGCCGTCCGTTCCAGGAGGTCCTATTGAAGATAAAACAAACAGAAGCATATTAAACCCCTTCTCCCATTGAAAATAGACACGAAAATCGCCCTTCAACGCTAACACGAAGCGCTAATTGAGTCATTAGTGACCTTTTTCTTCTTGAGAAGCAAAAAAAAGAAGCGAAAAAAACGCCTCACCCCATCTTAATTGGAGACTGGAAGCTTTCGCCTTGCCCGAAAGGGTTGGGGGAGGGCATTGGCCAGGCCCGACCGCTTCTGTGGTGACGGTGCAAGGCTCCGAGAAGGTACTAGTGCCGCCCGCGTTGGTACACTGGACTCGGACCAAGTAGGCGGAGCCTGGCTGAAGGTGATCACATAGTGCTTCGCATTCAGCGCCTTTCCAGATGGTTCCAAACTCGCTTTGGAGACCGCCTTGCAGTTCCAACGTATACTGAGTGATCGGCACTCCACCGTTGTCCATGGGCGGGTCCCAACGCACTTTGAAACTCTGGGCGTGAATCTTTCCCTTCACGGCGGGGCGGGAAGGGGGAAGGGGCTTATCAGGTAAGGTGCTATATGCCACTTCTTCGGACCATTTGGAAGTGCCTGCGTCATTCTGCGACTGCAACTGTAAGTCCAAAGCAAAATTTAGTATTTTTTAAATCGGAAAATGGAATTAAGTGTTCACTATATTGAAGAAAGGAGGAAATAGACAGAAAATTACCCTAAATTTGTAAGGCGTGCTTCGGTAGAGTTTTACACAGGTGTGATCCATGTCTGGGCCATGGTATTCGTTAAGGAAGCCATGGCCAGTGAAAGGATCTGCTACTTGCAGCGTAAACAGGTGATCTGAAGGCGATTTCAGCCACGAAAGGGTTAAACTGTCTACAGTGGCTAACTGCAGGGCAGGAGGAGCTGGGGGAGTGGGCGGCGTGCCTGATGTGGAACCAATAACGATATCGGACCATTCACTTCACCAACGCCCAACGAAATATGCATTAAAAACACCGTTCCATATGTTAATTAACCGTTCAATAAGGTCATTTACCTCATGCCGAGTTCACTAACCGCTGCTAAACGCACAGCATAGCACGTGGAAGCTTGAAGTTTGATCAACGTGTATTGTTTGGCTTTTCCACGATAGATTTCTTGGAATTCTTGTTTGCCTTGGCCTTCATCCCATTCGAAGATGTAGTGACTCAAATGGGCACCATTATCCGCAGGGGCAGTCCATCTTTTTATCGCCAAACAACACAAAAACACACATAGTGAAAGCGTACCTCGGATTTATATAAGATTTTGAATTTCTACCTGAATTGGAGGCTACTTTTCGCCCTGGTGACGAGTTTAGGTGGAAGGGGCGTGTCGGGAGGGCCGGGTAAGGTGCGAAAAACGACTTGATCCGAGGTTTTGACACTCCCGTTGTCGAATAAGGCACACAGACAGACACGGTATTCACTGGCGGGTCTCAAATCCAATAGGCTATCCCCCAAAATAAGAATAATAAAAAAAAATAAAAAATTATAAGCACATGAATCCCCTAAAGTGTCTTTCTGCATCAAAACCATTACGTTTCGGTTTCCTTCCCGAGGGAAATACGTCGTGTTACGCCTCGGTCCACCAATAGGAGTTCATACGCCAATTCCTGGCCAGTTTTGTCATCCAAAGAGTCATTTATCACTGGGAGGGGGGTCCACGAAACTTCCACACTACGTGACGTCACATTGTCCACCTAAAAAGCCCGAAAAAAGCAACGTATTAACTTTGCCCAGCCTTTAAATTCCCAGGTAATAAGAAATTTACCCGCGGAGGCTTAACTGGCGCGAATAAACCCTCATTAGATCCTTCATCTACGCCGATGTCCTGATCTGGACTCCCTACAGGCTCCAAATTCGAATTCCGGTCCTTTTTACGTCCTAAGTGGCTGTGATCTACTCCTGAAAAACGCCCACCAAGAAAAAAATCACAAATATCAGTAAAATGCCAACTTGAATTTCAACTAGAGAATATCCTTAAAAAATAAAGTAAAAATAAACTATTTAAAGTAATAATTTAAATAAATTTAAATAACTGAAAAAATCAAAATCATTGGATCTAACTATTGATTTTACCCTTCTGGGGTGACGTCGGCGGACTACGGAGGACATTAGCATTCAAGGCAGTGCTACCACTACCACTATTGGCGTCTTTCATCAGTTTCTGCTCTAATTTCTTCTTTAGTTTGTTGTACTGCGTGCGTGCTCGTTCGCTGTGGAAATTGCCCAGTGGAGGCGAAGACGCTCCTATCCCCAAAAGAAACCCCCCAGCGAAAATCCAATTAATAACGCTGTACACACTTGTCAATCATGGCACTTTCCCTTCTTTACTTTATATATATATATATATATATATATAAATATGTTTTTTTCTTTTACCTTGCGAGTTAGGAGGCGACATAACGTTATAACCAGGAGCAGGTCCATGGGCCTGACAAGAATTATGGTGGGGTCCCATTGGATGCCCATGCGGATGGATCATTCCAGGAGGGTTTCCATAGTGGTACGCTCCTCCCCCTCCTCCTCCTTGGGGTCCGTAACCCTGACTTGGATAGAAATGGGGCGGTGGTTGACTGGCATTATGGCTTTGACTCTAAAACACGCGTAAAAAAAAAAACATCAGAAAAGCAAGCATTAGTAATTTTTGGCCAATCTTCCTAGTCGTAAAAAAAGATCAAATTCTGCGCCAAATTTACGCTCCAACAAACAAAAATAATCCAAAATTCCAAGCAGACGTTCGTAATTCCCTAAAAACGTAGCAAAAGGGAACAAAACACGACCTAAGGAGCTCGTTTGAAGGGCCGTCAGCTCCATTGAATCGCGCGAAAAAAATCCCCAAATTGGAAGATATTCCCTGTCATATTCATACTCCCAATATGTCGAGGAAAAGTTTGCGACACACGTAGAAAAAAGTCGATAAATATTCAGCCAGAATTTACCAAAAAATCAAGAAATGGGAAAGAAATTGCTAAATGTTTATAAAAAAATCCTTTGAAGAAAAAAATAGACAAAATCCGTGAAGGTACTAGAAAATACTTACAAAATGAGGGGCTGGCGGAGGAGGGTGGGAGGGCGTGGATAGAGGTAAAATACCCTGTGCAGGAGCCGGTGACAAAATAACGTGTCTTAAAGTTCCACTTTCGTCAACAATTTGTTGCAACACGTGTCCAGGAGGCACTTGGACTGGTAACGGAATGGGCGGGGAATCTGTGGTCGAGACCATGCGAACCGTGGCTGGTCCTGAATAACAAGAATAGATAAATAAATTAGTATTCATTTTCTGTTTATGATCTTCAAATGCATTACAATATTTAACCATCACACTTCTTCGTCCTAGAACGTTGAAAATAGTCAAATAAACTACACTCTTTTCACATCACAAGAATTAAGTGTTTACGACGCTACTAAAAAACCCACCAAGAATGATCCTAACATTAAAAAGAGAGTTATTTTTCACAAGTGCCGGTTTTATTATTGAGTTAGCAGTAGCATTAGCAAGCCGGAATAAAAAGAAAAAAAATGGAAAATCGATGTCCATTGTTTCGCCACTTGGTCGTGACGTCATCAACAGTGAAAACTTTCAGGAAAAGGAAATTGAAAACATCCCTTTCAAGTTTTCACGGATGCCAAGTTCCTAGCATGCCACAATAATGCATTCTCGACTAAACACAGCCAAACTGATCAAGTTTCACTACAAATATCGCAAAGGGCAATGAACTACAGTACTTAGGCAAATTACTACAGACTAGGTTAAGCATTCAAAATAAAGATAATGGTGCCGTCCCTATAAATCGAAGGTCCGATTTTGAATGCGCTAATAGGTAAACGCGCTAGCTCTCCGGCCAACTGTCCTCCCATGTTATAAGAATAGGGAAATTTGAATTTTGGAGGAAAGGGGCGGAGCTAAAACCGCTAAATAATGCATTGCTCGGTTAATATGCATAATTGACATAGGGGTTCTTCAGCCAGAACACTTCATTTGGTCTCCGCTATAACATATTTTTTTATTTTTTCGTACCTTACTCCCCCTTTAAGAACTCGGAGATTAAAGTACACTGCGTGTCATATTGTTGCAAACTGTTTTCGGAAAAGAATGACAAACAGGTGTAATTCGAGTTCAAAATTAGCAGTTGGATTCGAGACGCATTACACTAGGTTAGCTTAGGTTAGGTTAAAGATTCTCGACAACTTCCGATGATGAGAATCGTTAACTTGTACTTTCTTTCACCCCATTTTAGCGGGGGAAAATTCACTGTTCGAAAAATCACACAACAGTGTAACTTTTTATAGCGGAATACATTACATATGTTTGTCACTTTAATCCGGAGAACGTGTTGCTTTTGCAAAGGCCTTGCGTAAGAAAGTAAACAAAGAAACATAGCTAACTGCCGGTTTGTTTTGCTTCTGGAAAGCACAACTTGTCACCACCGTTTGCTGTAGCAACACAATGTCGCAAATCAAGTCGTCGAACATTCGGAGCAAAAATTCTCGAAAACGGCTTGTCAGATTTGAAAGAAATCTAAAGCAAAAGTTTTCTTTTTCTAGCACTAGTGCACAACCAAAGGACTTATTTACAGGCAACGTATTTCACATAGTTACAAACTTCATTAGGATGCTTCTAATTTATTATTAGCTAGGAAAAAAAGGTAGATTTGCTGTGAACTAGCTGTTAGTGTACTCAAGCTTGCTGTAAAAGAATTTGTTCATAAAATGTGCCCGTTTTAACGAAAAGTTGAAACCCATGCCCCATGCTAACCGTCTATCCCAAGCTAAGGAACACGGGAGCCTTAAAATCCCAATGGAAGTTTATAAAAGAAAAAAAAACTAGTCTTTCACTCGCCCAGCTTGCACCCCCCCAAAAAACAACAAAAAAACAATATAAGCCAAGCATAAATTGGCCCCTCGTCCAAAGACTCATCCACTCTTCACTGTTGGTCATTCTCTGCCTCCAAACCTTTTCCCTTCACTTTCAATAATGAATTCCCCACTAGGACTCCACTGGGAGTTAGGACGAATAGAAAAAAAAGAAGGGAAAATTAATTTCCCTGTCCATCAAAAACTTATGGATTCTAAAAAAGGACTAATTAAAGCATCCAAATCCAAAGCAGGAGCTGGCAAATGAAGAACGAAACGCCAATGAAGTCCCGTGCCTTCTTGAAGCTCGGCTGACGAGCTTACCATACTCGGCGTGCATGCAAATATGTTGCTGCTCTAACGCTTCCAGGCTGAGATGCACATAACCGTGGAAATCTGGGAAATAATCCAAGGCGAAGGTGTTGCACTGATGCTGGTGAGGGATCACTGGGGGGTAATACAGGGTAGGCGGATTGCCTCCATGGTCCGCCACGTTTCTCAGCGTCCAAAACGCGTCTACACTGGCCGTCATGATGGGGCCCAAATATAATTATGGAAATTGTTTCTCGTCTTCGTAACGTTTTTAATAAACGTTGACGTACGGAGCCATGGGACGTCACATGAGTGGGCGGAAATTACGAGGATTTCATTTCCGGGAACTCTCAACGCTTTTTTAACATTTATTTTCCCCTTCCTATTTCCCAAAACCGACTGTTTGGAATTTGGTAAACACTATAAAAATAAAACAATTGTTGTCAGGCATATTCAAGGTCCTTGCTTGAAAGTATACCACCAAGTATACCAAGTTCAGGAAATGGCGTTTTTCTCCACATTATTTCCGGCGACAATTTCTTTTTCTACTTTGACTGACTGACATGGACGGAAAAAAAGGGGGGTAAAAACCTATCAACCAAGTTTCTGCTTGAGCAATTTTTAGAACGTTATTTATTTTTTTGCGGGGCGCTATTGTCACGCAGATGGGATTAACAAGGTCCGTTTTTTTCTTTTTTCTGGCTTGTTTTTCTAGTTGCAAGGAGGATATAGGGCACCTGTTTTTCTCATTCGTTCCTGACTCCCACGCACCCTTGACTTGATGGATGGCTTTTCCAATGACAACAACTTGGGGTTGGCTATCTTCCCTCGCCTTTCAGCAATTAGTCATTCCTTTTCTCGGGGAAAAACAGCTTAAGTTTCCTTTATAACGCCAGCAAGCTTTAGCGAGAATGAACTCCACAGAATAAACCTTTACATATAAAAAGAGAGAATTTTTGGTCAAAAACATGGAAATTTTTAAAGAAAGCTTTCCCGATTTCTTGAAACGAAATTGGTGGGTAGGTTTCGGTGCCATTGAGGTGGGTTTAAGATTAAAAACACAAACTACACGCCAGGGTGTCATGTTTGTCTGTATCTTCCCCAAATCCACCGCCTTCCTATTTCCTCCTTATCTAAACGTACACGAGTCGGACATTTCCACGCGAATGCTGATCTATACACCCATTCTCGCTCTTTTCAATCTTTAAAACTAGATTCTAGTGATAAAAAGAACCTTACTTCCTCTCTGCAATCTACTCTCACGGGTGGTGCAAACTAATTGTGTAAGCCCAACGACACTTTTTTGCACTCAAATCGAGCAAAAACGAGCTTCAAATACCAAACTACGGCGGAAGAAAATTCCGTTTTCATGATTGGTATCAGAAGCCTAGTATCGATCTCTATTTGCCGACTAAATAGACGCGAATCGATACTTGGTAAAAAGAATCGTGAATCGAACGCTAATAAAGGCGCGAAACAAAGTATCGATAAACTGCTAGCAATCAATTCTAATAACGCAATACCAAGCTATCGATCGCGTTACCTGTTGGTAGCAGCTCCCCTTCCAAAACGAAAACCATAACAAAATTAAGAAAAACAAACAGACCCCTCCGGCAGCAACCGATATTTAAAAATTAGACGCAAATGACGCCATAAATACATCTAGTCTAACAACTAAACATAACTAAGCTCCGGAAAGCGGCATAATCAACTAGAAAAAGATAGCGGCAATAATTAAAAACATGCTGATCAACCCAATTGTCTTTTCTAACCATAAATAAAAGGCCTGTTTAGCTTGGCTAATATCCCGTATCCCAGGGATTCGGTTAGCGAAGGTAAAAGGGTCAATGCACACCTGTTGGTAAGCTAAATTAATGGAACTATCCGCACAGGAGGCCCGGTCACGCCCACCAACGCGCTCACAAGCAGGCTCACGAGAATTTATGACATTCCTTTTCCCCCAATTTCGCAACAAACTTCCCTAAAATCTTCCTTGTTTCCCCCCCCCCCAAAAAAAAACACAACAGGAACCTGAAAAACGCAAGGGAATATCCTTCTTCGTCCTCCAGGAACGAAAACAAGTCAGGAAACCACGGAAATCCCATGGAGAATTAAATAACTAAGAAAAGCCAACAAATTCGCATTGTTGTCGCCAAAAATTCCAGCCGAAACACCGCAAAAAGAACCTCAAGATCCTTGGCTTGACTTGGCAACGTCCTTCAAAGCTCAAGTGCAGTATACATCGCTGACTACTCTACCAAAACTGGAATCAAAAACCAATAGCAAAACATTTCAAAATTCAATCGAAAAAATCGAAAAATGCTTCAAAATCTGCTGAGCACTTCAAACATCGCCAGAAAAGAGGAAAAAATAACTTTCGCCATTGCCTGAATTGGGTTTCTACTCTCCAAGTATACAACCTGCCAAAAACTCACGTACATCGTCAAAAATCTCACGAAGCTTCTGAACGTTCACGCTCAACTAATATATCTCTTTTTAACAAATCCCAGAGATCAGAGCCAAGGGGAATAAGCCGCAACACATCCGCACTGTAACGCCAATTAGTCTACTTCAGACTCCACCTTTTGGCACCCAAAATGCTCAAAAATCAACACCAAAAAGCAATGCAAGGAACAGAACCACGTCCCAAACGTTTAGCAAGACAAGTCGGGAAGAAACTCATGGTGGAGACGTGGCAATCGCCTCGTGACTGGCGAAACCAGGACCATCAAATATACATAACACATGCTTTTGGGAACTCCTCTCCTGGCTCCCCTCTCTCTCTTTCCCTCTCACTCGTTTGCTCCTTCCTCTTCATACTGGAATTTTTACCCTTTTTCCTCGACGAGAAATAAGAATTAATCTTCAAAGGTTTCAAATCCTAACCACGCTTTCACGTCTGGGAAAAAAAAACGCGATTGATCTCTCTTTTCCTGCGCATCCGATTGCCGAAACTTTAAGGGATCTAACGTTCCCCGGCAAATTTTCCACAAAAGTCTCAGCCAAGAACATGCAGTTTACCTTGGCGACACACCAAAACACGTCGCCCCTGACCAGTCTCACGCTTTGGATAAAAAAAACACCTCTTAATGCCAAAAAGGAAAAGGGCAGAAGGTTTTGAATAGAAAAAGGGGGCCCATATCGCACATGCACATACAACGATGACGCCTTTCACCCAGAACGCAATCCAAATCCTTGGCTGGGGTAATAAAACCGCTCTATCATTTCATGTCATCTCATCTTACCAAACTTATTAGTCTGCAGTTTCTCAGACGCCCCTCGCTTTTCTCACAGTCACACAAGTTCTTCTCTCATCTCACCAACTACTCTTTCCTTCCCTTACTTTTTATCCTAACCTTTGGATTTAAAGAAATGTTGAAAAAAACAACAATTAAAATACTCAGTTCAAAGTGCAAAAAATCAAAAGAAGAAATTAAACCGGAAAATATACTAACATTTGAATTAAAACCGAAAATAAAACAAATTCATCGTGGGGGAATATATCAATAACGCTCGAACCAAGTGGGCGGTACCAATTTCCCGTTTCGATAACGACTCCCCCCCCCCCGGTTCTTCCCCTACCTCCCATCTCTCATTCAAAAAAGCTAAACCGTGTCCTAATCAGCATGTGGCCGGAAAATGGCGTTAATTCTTGGAAAATGGAGATAAAATCCAGACAAGCCTATTATGCTCCACGTCTACTTGGTTTGCTTTTATCAAACCATGTAAGTTGTCCCTGTATAATTAGCTCTTAACACATTTGAAAAATGTGAACCATTTTGAAGTCGAATTCGGGCAAGAATTTCTTCAATTTCCGAAACCACTTTGCACAATTCATCTTTCCTAAAACTACTACTCAAACTATTTCTTAAAACACTACTCAACAGGCCCTACTTTACTGTCAGAAACTTCTTTAAAAGCCAAAACGTTCTCTACCTCGCCTAAAAAATTACAAAATAAAAGAAAACGGCAACAACGAAGGAAAAAAATAAAAAAATATTATATTTTTCTCATTTGACGCCCTGTCGACTGTCTAGTGAATCCGCTGCCTAATGAAAGTAACAAGAACTCAGCCCTTATCTTTAGCTAGTAATACTTCCTCCTCCCCTCCCCCCACCTTCACGCGATCACTCCATCCCGTAGCAAAATCTTCTTCCCCCTCAGAAAAAAACAAAATATTTTAATAGACAAAGCTTGCATCACCACGAAATGTATAACGGGACTTAAATCAGAATCGTAATAACAACGTCATTGACGTCAGACTCGAGCTTCGCTCCTCCCCTTTCCCAACTTCCCACATACTCTAGCTCTCCATTTACGCCAACAATGAAACATCCCATTCCCATTCCTCACCAGCTTATTTTTCCTGTCGCTTCCAAAACGGATGACTCAACAATGAAAAACGCCAAGAGTGAATGACAAGTTAATGTATCGCTTCGTTTCCCTTCCCCTTTTCGCTTTGGTTCTCTTTAAAAAGGCCGACTTTCAAACGTAGAAATAATACAATAATTCTCCTCTTTATTACCTTTTTTCTCTCTCCCTCTATCTTTTTCTTTATTTGAGAAAGGAGCAAGAGGCCCAATAATCTGGAAAAGGGGTTCAAAAGGCACGAATCAAGAATTTCGGGCTCTTTTTATGTTGTCGTCTAGCCCGTCAAGACCTCTTTTTTCTTTTCGAGGATTCGAGGTTGGAAAAGCCCGCTAATAAAGAATCTTGACCCCTTCTTCCCTCACCCTCTACCTCATGTGAAGCCTTGGCAACACCCAAGATTTGTGTCTAACCTCTAACGTATTTGTGCGAGAATGAGGCCATGTTTATCCCCCCTCCCTCCGTCCTCCGCAAAGAAAAGGTCAGTGCATGGCAACAACCAACACCAGACGCCTCAAACCCCGCCCACTCACTCTTGCATAGATCCAACCTCATTAAAAGACCCCCCAAAACATAAGCAAACTCGACTCGAGACATTAGCCAGACTATTCCAGGGATCCCGGCGAAATGCCACACATCTTTCCCCAATCTCCCACATTTCATCTTCTCTTTACATTTTCCAAGTTATCTAAGCTTATTCTAATTTTATAACATTCTCATCCCAATTTGCACAAATTTTATTAAATCAATATTGCAAACACATGGCTATTCTTTAGGTTCTTCACTATCCGAATTCAGTGTTTATACCAGGGGTTCTCAATCGGTGCGCCGCGGTAGGCTTGCAGGGGCGCCGCGAAAGATCCCTATAATTTCATAGATGCAGCAGTTATATAGGGCCATATTCTTATGGAGTTTTCCTTTGGGAACCCTGGTGCAACAATTTTGCCCCGAATGCCACAAATTCACTGTTGCAACAGGGAATTTGAGCATTCAGGGCAAAAAGGGCGGCACCAGGGTTCCCAATGGAAAACGACATAAGGGGCGCCGCGCGAGCTGGGGATATGTTCCGAGGGGCGCCGCGAACGAAAAAGTTTGAGAACCCCTGGTTTATACCTTCCAATTTCACTTCAATCTTTCTAAACTGTTTCACATTATAACAAATTATTTCAAACTATAACTGTTTCAAATCATATTGGATTTATTTCGCATAATGTATAATATATAGAAATAAATAGAAATAAACTTCTAATAAAAATATAAAGAAAAACTCAAATATATATAGAAATAAATAAATCCTAATTCGATTTACTTAGTATCATTTCCCAAAAACTCCCCAAATGTGATCGATTTTTGTTTTCCTTTGCTAATTGCAATTATTTATCGTTAATTTCGTTCCATTCTTCATTTGCTCTAAAATGAATTTGTTTTGTTTGGACGCATGAATTTGGCGAGAAGTCCCGCTACTTGCGGGACTTCTCTCATCAAGAACTTTTTTATTATTATTTTATATTTTGATTTAATTTTATCTCGCGAAACCTTAGGTTCGTTCTGGGAAAAGTAAGATAGTATCTACCGATAAGAAAATCCAAAAAAAAGTAGCCAACATTAATAGAATCCTATCTTTCATTCTAGCTCCCTCGCCAAAAACTCCTGATAAAAAAAAATTACCTTGGATAACTTGGACTTGACCTCCGATTTGGAGGCGGATCGTCTCGCCTGGGTTGACATGGAGATGTACGACATGTTCACCTGGTTGCATAGGCACGGCAGTACACGTGGGCGGGGCCAACTGGGGTGTGTTTAAGCTCGGCAGGGGTGGATGTTGTTGCTGGGCGGGGGACGACCCTCGTGACCCTCTCGAGCCAGCGGAAGAGGGTGAGGGCGTGTACCGGCCCGTATTGGCGCTATTACCCGTCCCATTGGGGGATGAGCTTAGGGGTGGAGCATTGGCGCTATTGGACCGCCCATTGGGCCCTCCACTGGGCCGTTTGGGACTCAAACTCGCGCCTCGGGAGCCTCTATTTCTCCCCGTTGGGTAAAGGGGGGCAGAGGGAGGTACGGGGGGTGGCATAAAGTTGGGATCAAAAGTGGGCGGTCCCGTTTCGTAAGTCAAGTACGGGGCGAACGGTAGCGGCGGGGCTTGTGAGACGCTGCTTTCCCCGCCAATGACGTCATACGGGTGGTGAGGGTGGAGGAAGGCCGGCAGCGGGGGTGGAGCGGGCGGTGGGTGGCTATGCAAATGCCGTGGGGGCGCCACCCACGGATAGGCTGCAGGGGAATCGACCAAAACGGGGGTAAAACCCGGCTCTGGGTTAATAGCCACAGGTTGATGTGGCGGGATCCCATTAACGGGCTGAATCCACGCATAATGAGGCGTCGGATCGGATTCGTCCTTCTCTGAGGCGTTTTCCGGCACAGTTTCTAGCAGATCCGAGGCGGCTGGGCTGATGCTGCTCTCCTTCTTGCTCGACTGAGAAGAGGAAGAAGAAGTGGGTTCCAGCCGAGTGTCGGGCGCATAGTCTTGCAGGGTTCCGTGGCCGGAATCGGGACTGGAGCCGCCATAGTCGCTGGTGCCGTTGCCTTCCATTTGGAGACTGTTGGTGAGCAACACAGGGACCGGCACGGTCGCAGGAATGACGGAAGGTTCATGATCACTGTCCTTCACATACGGAGGGCTCTCAACTTGGGCCATTTATCGAGTTTTTTTCCCCTTTCCTTTCCGCGTCTGTTGTTTTTTCTTCTTTTTTTGCTGCTGAGGGGGGGGGGGGGGCTTTTTAAAAGGCGCACGATTCTTTGGCAGTCTGTGGATGGAAAGTGAGAAAATTAGAAAACTGTTGTTGTCGTCACGCTCGAGTCGACTCGCAGCAGGAACTGAGCGATAGTTTGAGCAAGGACTAAAAGACCATTCAGTTTTTTCTTCCTTTTTGGGGAGTTTTTATTGTATTTATTTATTTTTTGAGAGAAAAGGGTATTACCCAGGTTTGGAGTTACGTCACGGAGCTTTTAATCTCCAACCAACGTATTAAATGACGATTGGTTTGAGATTCCTATCTGTTTATTATCACAACAATTAATGCAGAATAGCACGTTTGGCTAAGGGACTTTGGGATTGGAGTTTGGAGAGCAAAATATAATGATAAAAAGAAACAAGAAACTCCTGGGGAGTTTTACACAAGGCCAACGAGCCATACGAGAAAACCAAAAAGGCTTTTTTCTTATCGGTTTTTGGACTATACTATACGATGTGGCGAAAAGTACAAAGGATACGCTTTGGATCTGGATATTTACCATTGGATTCACGTTGTAGATTTTTAGAGCAATTTTTTCCGATACTAAATAAGAGGGAATGAAGGTGGAGAATAATCGGCGATTCAATTACCATTTAAAATGTCTCGCACTTAATCCACATTTGTGGCGAAACCCAGACAAAAACAAGACACGTCTCCCACTCACGTCAGCCCACTTTGACAATTCCGTTCTCTGCTTCTGTGTCGGCGAAAACGCCCACCTCTTCAGCGTCATCTAGGAGTTGTAAGGGCAACGAAGTTTGGGGCGCTTCTTAATCTTCTTGAATTTGAGCGCAAAAAATTAAAATGATAATAAAATACCTATTAATGTGGTTAATTCAACGATAATAACTTTTTATGGTTTAAGAAGAGGTTTAGAGCGTTTTAGCTAGGTTCCTGTTAAAGAGGGGAAAAGGGAGTTTTAAAAGAGGTACTTTTCTTCTCTAAGGAACGCAGCATTAATTAGGATTAATTAAGCTACATACCAGCATGAATAAGTCAAGAGGACAGACAGAGTTTATTTTGGGAAAGACTCTAGACCTTAATTATTTGAGTTCCAGTCACATACTTGATGGAGCGCCAAGATTATACCGAGAAAAAGAGGCCATTTGCCCCTGAATTCGCTGCAAAATCGCCTAAGAACAGATGACTTTATCTACTTTTCCCAGTACGATCAGTTCTGATTTCAAAGCGGAAAGTTTTGGGTGGCAACGAACAACTCCAGGTAAAGCTTTATAAATATATTAAATAATATTTTTTAAATTACCGCATGCATCTACGTACACATTAACTGTATAACTTACAGACTTTTTGCAGTTTGCGCCAATGTATTTGATTTGAAAATAGTTGGATCGCTTCACCAACTAAAGAAACTCACTAAAACACATCTGTCCTTTTTGATACGGTAATTGAATGGGACAACAAGAACAAGATGTCAGAGACTCCTGTTTTGGTGCAAGCTTTGTATGCCTTCAAGGGCAAAAATAACGACGAGGTGAGTATAAACAACAACGTGAATATAAAACTCCAATGCCTGATCTTCTCGAAAATTCTAACGTTCTCTGTTCATTTTAGCTCAATTTCCGTAAAGGCGATATCATTACTATAACTCAAAAGGACGATGAGGGCTGGTGGGAAGGTACTTTGGACGAAAAAACGGGCTGGTTCCCTTCCAATTATGTAAAAGAGATCAAATCTGGCGGTGAGGCACACTAAAAAGCGTAATTTCCTTACTAAAAAATACTTTTGGCATTCTTGGAAGTGTAGATGCCAGAGACTTGTCAGAACAGCCAGTCAAAATCGGGCCGGATGTCGCTGTCCAGCAAAAAACTTACAGGGACCTGATTCTAAAAGACATGATTGACTCCGAAAAGGCTCACGTTGATGATCTCAAGCAGCTTTGGGACACTTACTTGCATCCTTTAGAAATTTCAGACAAGTAACGTCGACTAATTAAGAAAAAAAAATCCTTTATCCTCTAACTCGTCTTTGCCTTTTTTTATTTTTGTCTCATTCTTTCTAAAAAAAATCGATAGGTTCTTGACCAAAGCGGAATTTATGGTATTGGTAGGCAATTTGCAAGATGTTTTGGAAGCTCATCAGCGTTTATTACATACTCTGGAAGAAAGCCGTGGCAAAAACGACAAGGACCAACGCATCGGCAAATTCTTCCTCACCACAGCCGCTCATTTGAAAGCACTGCACAGTATTTACTGTTCCAACCATCCCAAAGCAGTTTCAGTCCTTGAAAAACACAGGTTTTTTAAGAAAACATTTGCAAACGTGTAGTAATCGGTTTTAATTCTTGGAAAATTCTGTTTTTATTTCATAGGAATGAACTCATGGTTTTCATGGAAACGCATGGAGCTGTGAGTCCAGGTTTGATGGTGTTGACGACTGGCTTGAGTAAACCTTTTCGGCGCTTGGATAAATACGCCGGAATGCTCCAGGAACTAGAAAGACACATGGAAGAGAGCCATCCTGATCGTGGGGATACTCAACGCTCTGTTCATATCTACAAAGACCTTTCCGTAACTAACTCCCTAAACACATTTTACCGCAAATTTGCTCTAAAACGAAGATTTTAAGTCTTTTCAATCTAAATTTTGTCTTTTCCCTCTAAATAAATACTCTTAGTAATTGTTAGTAACTATACATTGTCTAATTATTAGTTATTCTGAATTACTTTTGTACTAAGTACACTAAATTGTTTTAATTTCATAAAAATAAGCCAATCATTAATTACTCTATTTTCTCTAGATCTGCTTCACTAAATACTCCAGACTTAATTCCGTGATTCTTGGGGAATTATTTAAATTATTCTCAGTTATCGTTTTCTTGCAGTCTGGATGCGCTGCGATTCGTCGCCAAAAAGAACTCGAGTTGGAGATCATGAGTGGCACCGTCCGTAACTGGGAAGGGGAGGAGCCTGTAAAAATGGGCGAGATCCTGCACATGGGATCTGTGGCAGTGGGCGTGGATCACCGTGATCGTTATTTCGTGCTCTTTCAACAGTATTTAGTCATGCTTTCAGTCAGTCCTCGTCTTTCGGCCTTCATTTATGAGGTATAAAAGCTTATTCTTTTTAAATACCTAAGAAAAAAATCAGAAATACCTCAATTTCTTAGCCGTAAGTGTCTTTGTTGTGAGTATTGTAAAGATGTTTACAAGACATATGTCTGTAAAGATATTTACAAGTTTTTAGGAGTGTAACAAAACATGTGTGAGGTTTTGGCTGTCTAAAATAGATTTGCGATCTTTTTTGTTTTCACAGGGCAAACTACCCTTATCAGGAGTCCAGGTAACCCAATTGGAAGATAAAGAAGCCCTTCGGAACGCGTTTGAGGTGACAGGTCCTATGATTGATCGCATTGTGGCCGTTTGCCAGACGAAGGAAGATCAAACGCGATGGTGCGAGCTGTTACAGGCCCAAATTCGTCGCGCGGGGACTGTGAAACCCATCATCCCGGCTGCTCATTCACACGTAAGTCCCAGTCCTCCTTATCGCCTGTTGACGTCACTGGTGGCCAGCCTGGTGAGAGAGGGCTTCCTCACGCGTCGCCTTTTGCAAGAGATAATCGAAGGGGGCGAGGGCAAACGGAGGTTAGGTTTAGGCATTTCCCTGTTCCATCTGGACCACAACGAGTGGAGTTCAGAAGATCTCCAGCGTTTCCGGCGCCGTTGCCGCGTCGAGTGCCACCTAGTGGCGGTGCGGAAAGCTCCGCAGATGAAGGTGGTCTATACGCATCAATGGATTCCCAAAAACGATGCAGAATCCTTAGAAAATTCAGACTTAATGCCTTCAGCGTCTCAAGAACCTCGATTCCAAAGCCAATTGGTCTTACCCGCCCGGCGGACTACCCTAGAAAAGGAGGAAAAACTGTCAGAAAAAGAGTTCGTCATTGGTTTACCTGAAATTTCTTTCCCGACATGGACTGTGTGCTCCTCCTCTCCTACTTCGTCCTCGGCCTCGAGTTTTTGGTGGACAGAGCCTCAGCGACCTGAAGAACGCGATTTCTATAGTTTCCATCCGACAATCGAGGAAAGCGAACAAGACTTAAGTCGGTCTCAATCTTTACCTTCCCATTGGCCCATGGTTAACTGGCCAGACACTCACCTGACACGAAGCCCCGCCCAGTTGGCTATTACGACGTCTCCTTCCCAGTCCGAACTTGATTTCCGGTCGGAATTCCTTTCATTACATTCGGATCAGGACGTGAGTCCGCGGCCGATGACCTTGGACCACTTTCCGTTCGATTTTGCAGCGTTCGATGCCACCAAACGATCGTTGTTTTCCGACTCCGGAAAAGATCTGCCCAGCGAAGGAGGGTTCAGCGAGAATGCGATGAGCATTTTGTGTGGATTGCCCAGTCAACATTCATCCGATTCGGGTCTTGCAGACATTGGACGTCCAGAAGGAACTGAAGGGGTTGATGGGCCTGAAGGTCGTGATTCTGCGCATCATTCCAATGTAGCGGAAGTCGTTTTACGCCACAAAACAAACGAATTGGGCGTACCTCGTCTCCAGTACGCGCAATCCATGGTAGAAATCCCGATGGGGTTCGATAAAGACGATTTGGGCGCGAAAACGGAAGAGCCAGAGACGTTCCGAGCGTCTTTGTACGCCCATTGGTGGCTCAAAGCGAAACTCGCCACCAAAATGTCCGATACGGAAGCCAGTAGTAGTAGTAGTACTGGCCAGCCCAAACAGTATTTGGTGATCCATAAAATTAGTTCCCGCTCTCGACATGGGATTGGGGTGGGTCCATCTGCGCCTGAGGAAATTGAAGATGCACCAGGCAAGAAATTCTACTAAACGTAGTGGTTTTTTACTGCCCAGTTTTTTTGGCACCAAAAAAACGCATGGAACATTCCTAAAACCTACCCTCCTTTTGCCCTAAAAAAAAAAAGCCAAAAATAAGCAAGAAAGAATACTAATTTGTGTATAAAATTTTTCGTTCTGTTAGAATTGTGCATCTTTTCGTGGTTTTGTTTATCATGAAGTATCGTAAGTGTTATTTATTTTCTTGAACTTTTTTAATTTCCGTAGGTGCTGACACCTCCAGTGGAGGCGAAGAACTCCCCCAAGAGTCCCATTCTGCGCCATCCAGTCGGGCCAGCTCCGTTAAACCCCGCCTCGCATCCAAGCCAGCTTTTCAGCCCCACCTCCGTCCCAATTTGCACCAATAGCCAGTTCTTCCCCACCATTAACAAGGTTTGGTCGCAATATTGTCTCCGCCCCGCTCCGCCCTTGAAACCTTGTTTGGCTCTCGAGAGAGAAATGAAGCGAAAACTGCGCAGGAAAGGTAAAAACGCCCAGAAATTCATTGTTTGTTTAGAAACTCCGTCAACAACAAATGAACATGTGACTCGTTCTAGTGGAGTCTTCGTATGATGATGACATGGCCATTTTGCAAGTCATTGAAGCATATTGTTTGAGCGCCAAAGCGAGAAATACAATCAATTCCGGTAATTAAATAGCTATGTTTAACGAGTTTTATAATTTCATATTTATTTTACTTTATTTATTGTTGAAGCCATGTTGGGGAGTCCACAAGTCTTGATTGCCGAAGAGGAAAAGATTATTGTGGAAGATCCTTGTGGAAACCAAAGCCAAGTGGAGGAAAAGTAAAATGAATTAAATTATTCTATGAAACTAAAGATTCATTTTGGGGATTTTTTTAAATTGGTTAGAACTTTAGTGGACACAGTTTATGCGCTGAAGGATCAGATGAAAGTCCTGCAGGATCAAATGGCAGTGATTTGCAAAGACGTGGACTCCTTACAACAAAAACATAATCAATTGGAACGAAATGTGAAAAACCACGTATTACCCGGCCGAGATGATGTGTTCTGGGACGTTTGAGACTTTTTTTTCGCTTACAAGTGCCTTTAGACGTGTACTTGGATGATTTTGTTCTTGTTTTTGGGCCAGCTTTTTGGTTTTGCATTATCATTTGCCTCTCTCCCCTCTCCTTCATCCAGCTGTAAAATGTAATCCTAACAATTGCAATAAATATTTCTTGTTACCTTACAGTTTTAGACTATGCATTTTCCTAGCACTGAGTGCCAGAAACGTATTCAGATGCGAAGTGCTGTACGGTGCGGTAGCACTGAACGTTCAACTGGGACAGGGCGCATTGAGTCAGTTGACAACAATGCAACTTTTGCTGCACTGACTATTTTGTCAGTGCTGGGTCTTGTGCCGCAAGTTTTGCCGCCAAATATGAATCTCGCTATGCTTTAGACGTGTAACGGTGTAAGCACTTGGAAATTACGAACTAAACAATACTATTTTCGTAGAAAGTGGTCATTACTCAAGGTTGCCACCCGACTTATCAAGCGCACGTCTTTAGATCCAAATTTTTTTGTAATATCGCTTTACTCAATTTATAGCATTCGAAGATCTCGCTTTTGGCTTTTGTTTGGTATTTCGAGATCTTTAGTCCATTCTCCGTATTTCGCTGCTCGTACAATTTCTGAAGTCGCTATAGAAGCGTAGGTGTTGCTCTAGGTTATATAA